>VXAA01001329.1:46547-69949 GCA_013399115.1 Anseranas semipalmata
TTTTTTTTTTTTTTTTACTCTGGAATGTCTTTCCAGTTTAATTGTTTCTTATATATTATAATAATAGAAAATAAAGGAGTCTTAATAAAAATGATATGCTTTGACCTATCCAGAACCTTCTTCCCTTTGGCTCCGAAGGGAGTTTCAGAAATTTTATTCTGAATCAAGATGAAGCCAGACTCGGAGGTCTCAGGCTCTGCAGTGCAAGGTACACTGTGCTGCGTGGGCTCCCACGGGGACCTGCGCCACTGCTCCAGCGCAGAAGAGAGAAGATGCTCCCAGCCTTGTATTCGCAAGTCTGACTCAAACTGCATTGTGGTTGCTACAAGGAATATGAAGACTAGTTCATGAACTTAAAATAATGTTGTTCACTTCTCTCCAGCTATATATAAACTGCCTGGAGGATTCATGTTGCAGCCTGCTCCAGCGGGATCTTGGTCTCCTAAGTGTCCCAGGAAGGGAAGGAAAATTCTCCCCCAAAGCTGCAAGCTGCTGCCTTTCTGCCATCTCGGATAGCAAAACTGGGGTGCAACCAGACTGTACACCCACACCTACATGTTTGGGTGCCTTGCCGCATCCTGTGGTTGCAAGACAGCCCGGTATTTCAGCGCTGAGCTGTTATCTGCATGCAGGGGAGAGGAAGGAAGGGACACCCCTGGCTCTCCTGCCTTCATGCGACACAAAGGCGGGGAGTGAGAAAGAGCCTTTCTAGAGCCCTTCTCCTCCAGCCACAGAAATGCAGCCTCAGTTCTCCAGCTGTCCCTGGTTAATCATCATCTTCTGCAGAGAAGGGAAATGAGGATCCGAGCTGTGACTCAGAGCCACATCCCCACGTCTGGCCTCCTCCGAGGGAGGCAAATGATACGCTGCCCTTTCCTCGGGGCTGCTGAGTCCAGAGACATGAAAATAGCAGGGTTTTAGGGTTGCTGGCCTTAAGATGGACCTTCAAAAATAGTTTCCTCAGATATTACCTTGAGCGGTTTCTGTGTGTATTCCTGCCAATGAGCTCTTGTTAGAATATTTGTGGAAAATAAACTCTGGAGAGCCATGAGCAGAGCCAAGCAGATTAATTTAAGACAAGCAAATATTTGTGGGAAAGTTTGTGTTTGTTTGCACTATCCACCCAACTCTATCATACATCATTTTCCATGAGTACATAACTTTGCTGAGGCACCTTTTGATCAGGAAGATAAATCAATTACCATGTATTCATTTCTGTTTTTCAGCTCTGAGGCACTAGCAGAAATTTTGGTATTTCCTCCAAGAAGAATTTGGTTTTGGCTTCAAACTTCATTTGAAGAGTTAACATTTCTGGAGCCGTGACCTCAAAACCACAAATAGAAAGAAAAATAACGTAAGATAGATGAGCACAAGGTTCTGGAAGCTCTAAAGAGCGAAAAACAAATTTCAGTATGTTTTGTAACCATCCTCTCAGTTGAGGGAAAAGGACATTTTCATAAAACTGCACCCTGGAGCCCACAGAGATTTGCTGGATGAATCACAAGCACACAGCTCTCTGTGGGATGATGGCTGGGGCTGCAGTCCTCCAGCTCTGAGGAGGACTACACCTACCGGAACCATCTGAGCACGAAAGCTGGTGTTGGCTGCTAGCTAAGCCTCCTGGACCGGTCGTTGGACTCTGCCAGTTCTCCTTCCCCTGTGTGAATGAATGGGCCTTGAAGCTCATTGCTACTTTTTTCATTGAAAATCACCCGATGAAAAAAGAAATTCCCACCAAATCAAGACACTTGGTTTGTGAAAATGACCGAATCACAGGATGGCTTGGGTTGGCAGTGACCTCTGGAGGTCAGCCAGTCCAAACCCCTGCTGAAGCAGGGCCACCCAGAGCATCTGCAAATCAGCTCTCCTGACACACACTGTCTAGAGGTTTCTATACCTCTCGAATGAGGGTGGCCAAAGTTAAATAAAGCAGATGGAAAGTGCGGGATGCCCCCTCTGCAACACCGAGAGAGATGAGGAAGGAGTGGAGGGCATCACTTATGGTCTGTGCCAGGCCTCCCTGTGACCCAGCAGTCATGTGTGCTGCTTGCTACACACCATGGGTGCTTGCTAACTCATCCACAGAGCGGTCACTGCATTTGGTGGTGATATTTTGTTGTAAATAACTATTTTAATAGCTGGGTATGCGCATGCCCTGAAATGATTTTGCCATGGATCATCATTGTATGACTGGAAATGGGATATGAGGCAACATATCAGACTGAAAGGAGCTGAGCATCACGGGGAGCTGTGTTAAATCCAGTTTCAAGATAACACCTTCGTTAATGAGGAGTGACACTGTGAATGATCTCTGCAGATGTCCCCAAATTACGAGGAGCTCTGAGCAACACAACGAATTTGCAAGTACAGCTTTAAAAATTTTCTTAAGGAGAAAAAAAAAAAAAAAGCTGGCCTGGTGGTGCGAAATCCTGTCTCCTTGCCCGAAAGCATATGGTGTGTTACATTAGCAATGCAGCGCGCTCGGCTCAGGGCTGATGGGGCTTGCGGTATCCGGTTGCAATCAGGTGAAAGCGAGGGGAGATACAAAAATAGCTCGGCAGCCCACAGTCCCACCCACGGGAAAGCACAAGGCACCCGGCAGAGGCTGTGTGCTGAAGCTGCATCAGCAGCTCCCGGAGCGGCATTTGCTGCAGCTGCAGCCTGCGAGCTCCCTGGGATGGGGACCGAGGGACGGCGGCCGGTGACGAAGGCTGGTGCACAAACCTTTGTGCGGCTGGTGCACAAACCTTTATGCAACAGAGGTTTTGCTCAAGTCCAGGCGCAGCCAAAGGCACGTTTGCTCCGGCGGTGCAGGAGCTGGCTGCTGTTGCCACCATGTAGTCACCTCTCGAGTGACAGCAGAGCATGGGGTATTTTCACTTTGTGCTTCTTGCTTCAGCTTGACCAAATCAGCTTGGAGTGAGGCGGTGTAAGACAACCCCACGCTTCACCCCCAGGCCATGCTGCTTCCTCCGTAAAAGACAG
The DNA here is from genome assembly GCA_013399115.1 of Anseranas semipalmata. Lineage (NCBI taxonomy): Eukaryota > Metazoa > Chordata > Aves > Anseriformes > Anseranatidae > Anseranas > Anseranas semipalmata. The sequence continues at coordinate 49,533 of VXAA01001329.1, forward strand.
CAGTGGTTGCTCATGGGGTTTCCAAGCAGGAGAGGTCTTGTTTGGAGGCTGTCACACCACCCCTGAGCCAAGTTTCTGGTGCTTTGGGTGTCATCACTATCAGGTTGGACCCTCACGGGACATTTCTGAGAATAGAAATACAATGCTGAGCCTGATAGAGCATTGAAGCTTCTCCATCCTGCAGATAAAACCTCTGCAAAGGCTGAAATCAGCATGCAATACATGGCGAGCTGCCCCTCCTGAAGCCCAGACTTCAAAGGTGACACCTCATTGACCTCAGCCTGTTGTTCAGAGATCAATTAACAGGCAAACCCCACACGGCTGCAGGCGGGGCGGTTAGGACGGGGATGGTGTAACACGCATCTGACACCCGGGGTCGAATTCAGTGGCCTGGGAGGATGCACCCGGACCTGGCTGGCTTTGGAGTGAGCCCCGTGCCCAGCCTCGGGAGCTGCAGCACCGGGTGGTTTCTCTGTGGTGATCCTTCCCACCCCATGGTGCCGCGGTCCCGCCGCCTGCCTCTTCTCCTCTCACCGAAAGGATTGTTTGGGTTACTCCTTGTGTAAGCACCGTGGATATTTTTGACTGTCCTTTTCAATTCCAGCTGAAGTCGGTGCCACAGGCGGCTCTCTTAGTAGATTGCTTTTGTGATTTATGCAGGTCCAGAAGAGTCCAAGGATCATTTATCTTCAAACCAGGAGAGAGATGAAAGAGTCGTGGTAGTAAAATTTCCTGCGGAGCTAGATCTGAGCATCAAAGAGGGGAAAATGTCATTGTTTTACTGAGACAAGACAACGTGAGAAAGGTTTTAATGCTGGAGGATTTTTTTAACTGAATAATCTGCCTTAAGAAAAAAGAAGTTTTTGGAAATGAAAGGAGCGCAGACAAGTGCGGGTGGGCACCTATGGGAAGGCGTCTCCGGGGGACATGGACAGCCGGGGTGCTCCTGGGGAGGGAGGCACCACCAGCAGGGACCTGCTGCAGCTGCTGGGTGTGCCGGTGGGACAGGGCAGGGACAGACCCGCGCCTGCCGGTGCCCATCGCGGCTGGGGCCGGGGAGGCAGGCAGGGCCCCCCCTGCACCCCACCGCCCTGGGGCTTGCCAGCCAAGCGAAAACCCGCGGAAATTCAATCCCGTCAGCTGGGCGGCTGGGAGGAGACCGAAGGAAGGAGAGGGCTGGGAAAGGGTCCGTTTACATTTGCAGCAGATGCTGTCCAGAGGAGGAAAATACTTTTATTTCCCCTGTGGACCGCCAGTTGATTTTGTTGCGGCAGGCACTAATGGAAAATAATAAAACCCGTTTTAGTCAGGCTGTATCCCGAACACTTACAGGTCAAGCCAGTACTCAAAACAGATGGTTATGGAACATAACACATTAGTTTGTCACCAGCATCTATGGAGGCCAGGGGATTTTTACCATTTGAAATTGAATTTTATAGGTCAAGGCCTTACGTGAGTCTTGAAAAACAGTGCATCTCTGTAAAGTTAGCAGGGACGGGGAGGCAATTACTGGGTGTAAAGATACGCAACCTCTGTGTTTGTTAACACTGCAAAAAAACAACAGGGACCCACGGTGGGATCCACAGTACAGATATAAACCCCAGAATATGGTCATTAATTGTTATGGACTCAAATATTTCAGTATGGTCTTCCTGCTGCTAAATCAAATCCCTGGACAAAACTCACAGTTGGCATCTTTCACAGAAAATGATGCCTTCTCAGTTTATAATTCAAAATTCACTGATGACTATAAAGGAAGCTTGGTTATAGGAGCCCAAGTTTCTTAGAAATGAATCAGAAGTAGATAATTTGTTTAGGAGAGATTAACTTATGTCAACATCCAGATAACCTCAAACATCTTCCATGTGGTTTTATGCTTATGGAATAAATAAAGCACGGACAGGAGGTGGTGCCTGAGGCATCAAGCGCACACCCATGCACACACGCTGATGTCTCTCTTTTCTTCTCCATCCCCTCCCCTTGCAAACAGCCCCATCGCCACCGCACTCCCACCCCACTGGCTCTGGAGGGTTGTATGAAGGTGCCCAGCATCCGAGTTGCCCAAATTGGAGCCAAGGGCCACCAAAACCCCTGGTTTGAGCACAGCGAAGGTTGAGGGTGGTTCGTGTGCTGCATGTCCGCATGGTGTTCCCCATCCCGGGCAGCCCCCCAAGATAAGGGACCCCCACAGCCCCATGGCAGCCAGCCCCACACCGTGCCCCAAGACCAGGTGTGCACTCCATGGCACTTGTGCTGAGCAGCATCTCAGACATAGCGTTATCCCGATGTATCATTATCCCGATCTTCTAGATAAGGCATTTAACATAAGACCTTGGCAGCAATACGCAGAAGCTCCCTACAGGTGTTGTACGTCAGAACAGGAGTTTATCATTCCTCAGTCCTTTTTTGAGCTGTGCTGGGCTTCTCTGTCATCCCCAGATGGATTTTCTCCTGTGTCTCCCTCAGCAGCATCTTCCAGGAGGAGGGGGCAAAACCCCAGGCCGATCCTGCTGCCCTTCCTTGTCCAGTCAAGTTAATTATTTGCTATTTTTTTTGCTAATTACCACCAAGCACTGGCCAGAGTGATCAGTGCTTCTTGCACCCCTAGCCCGCACTAGGGACACGAGCGCCATGCTTGGTAGAGTAAATGTACCAGTCCGCTACACCCAAGCCATTACAGTGCTTTTCTTCCCTTTCTTTATTCTGTTTTCACCCAAAGCCAAGTGGTGTGCTGTGCTGCTAGAAGCTGATGCGAGGTGGGTAGTACGCACAGCCACTTTGTACCATGGTAATATTCTCAGGAGTCTGGGATCGCTATCATTTCTGCAGGTTTTTCCTGCAATTCAGCTTTGGTAAAACCCCCTCTTGGGGAGGAATTAACAGCATGCTGTGTTTGTGCTAAATATTGATCGACATTTTTGTCTTTATATGGAAAGCTGCACAGGCTGTTGGACAAAAACCCACAAACAACAAATACGAAATCCACTGATGTTTAGATAACGAGAAAGATCTCCAGTTCCTCACGCTCATCATGAAACTGCCTCTTGTGCTCCGTGCAGCACCTGGGCAGGCAACGCCTCTGCAGAGAGGTCGGCAGTGCCAGCCCCTCCGTGCGGCTGGGTGCAGGTGTGATGGAGGAAGGGTGCCAGGGAGGAGCGGGGACAGAGGTGGAAATAGCTCTTGGGTCTCCAAAGCTGCCGTGGTGCAATGCTGCATGCTACCTGAAATCCCAACGCTTTTCTTTTCCACAATGCTTTTATTTTCCTGAATCTTCTAAAGCCTTCCTTGTGCACAGAGAGGAAGGATCACCAAAAAAAAAAAAAAACTGGGGGAAAAGCAATGATGAAGTTCATGTCTGTAGGCTGCTTTCCTAAATCCTTTGCCTGGGGAGGACGTGCTCCAGGAACTGTGGTTTGCAATGGGCAGCATGGGCATCCCCTGAGCGCTCTGCAGCACCGCCAGACCCCGTTCTGTGGCTCTACCTGCAAACAGCATTTTGGCCATCCCAATGTCAGATGACAACAAATGGGTGGCAGCAGGGCTTGGGTGCTGGAGGTGGCCGGGGCCCCAGGACGGCCTCACTGGGTGCCGAGTTCCTGCTCCCCTTCCCAGCGCAGGCATTTTGTACCACTCTGATTCCCTTCATCACTAACTTCTACTTTTTAAGACACCGCTATTGCTGACTCCACACAGGTCTGTGCCACATAATGAGAGAACTTTTCTAATGACTCAGAGATTTCTAAATTAAATGTAAAATGTTTACTGCAGGGATGCCTGGCCGTACATTATGCATCACTGTTTCAACACAATAACGTAATACTGCTAGAAATTACCCATGTAGAACTGCGATCAGTTTTAGCTACTACTCTTCACATGCTTGACAACCGGTCATTCGGCTGAGGACAAGTGCTTTGACTTGGTCGCTCCCACTGCTGGGAATGCCGTGGCTGCTGGCAGCTCTGCCAGCCCCTGCGCTCCCCCAGCACAGCCCCCGGTGGCTTGTTCTTGCTGATGTGCCCCCAGAAGCTGTGCTCCCTTTGCAGGGTGGGCTTCAGCATTTGTACGCATCCTGCAGACAGCAGGAGGGACAGCAGCCTGGCCCGAAGGCTTGTCCCTGCCCCAGACAGCTCACCAACCTCCCTGGCCAAAACCTGCAGGTCCCTGTGCCTCCAGTGTTAATCTGGGGCATAAAACACATGGCTGAGAGGGATGGGGCTCTGCTGGTGCTTGGCTGCTGCTGGCATTAGCACCAGGACCTATAAATTATTGAGAAGAGCGAGCGAGGGCTGGCGCGGAGCTGCCGGACCTGGGCTGCGTTTGGCTGATTTATCCTGCGCTGGAGCAGCAGGGGCCATTTACGCCTCCTGGTGCAGATTGCAAGATAAATCTGGCGTTCAGCGAGACCGCTGGTGACTGACACTGACAGAGCTTTTAAATCACTGCGGCTGCCCGCTTATAGCCACAGGCCAGATCTAGCCCTGGAGGTCAGTTCTCTTCCTGGCTGGTGTAAATCAGCTGGGATTGAGATGTGGTGGCAGGTCCGAGCACCGGTCTCATTTTTATTTAAGTGTCTGCGTGGTAATTCCAGCTCAGAGGGACACCTGAGGGTTGTAGCCCTTTGCTGCTGGAGCTGTCAGGCCTTGCCACTGTAGAAACTACCTTTCATGGTGAAAGCTTTGAATAAAAGGCTCCTTGTGGGTGCCACATGGATGCTCCCTTTATGATCAATCTCCCAGTGCCGAGGTCCATCAGCATGAAGATGAATATCCACTTTGTCATATGTGAAATGGCTTCAGCCGCCAGGAATGTGCTCTGCATTGGAACCAGCATCTTCAAGCTGAGAAGGTTTTTGGTCTCGCCTCTGTTGGCTGCTGGGCTTCCTCATGCTCAGACCTACCTGATGGGATGCCAGCATGGCCCAGGAACACCTAGCGTTCCTCAGCGCTAATTCCTATTATTAATATGCTCCTAAGCCTTTTCCACTGACTTTGACACTATGGACAGGCTGTCAGCTGGTAGAAGTTGTCCCCAGCTCCCCAAGGTTGCTGTGCCCACGGTGATGGGGGTCACCTCACCTTCTCACGGGCGGGCACCCAGAGCAGGATCAGGCCTGCGGGGTGTGCGGGGCTGCTCGCCCGCCCCGTCCGCTGAGCCGAGCCTTGGCCCAGCACCGCTGTTGGACGTGGTGTGAGCATGGGCGTGTGTATCCTCCAACGCCGTCATACCCAGACCATGAGGTCATTTCTAGACGGGTTTTATCTGGACAAATTACACTGTGAATGGAATAATCTCACCAAAATACAGCACGTCATAAAAATAACCTCTTTTTGAAATTAAGTCTATTTTGCTTTTCATTGCTTTTCACACGGTCCAGGACAGACCAGACTGGTGGCAACGCTCCATGGCCTGGGCCAAGGCAGGAGGAAGCGAAACACCAGCTCCTTCCTCTGCCTCTGCCACACGCGAGCCCAGATCCGTGCTTTCGTGCTTCTGCCCTGGCACGTTTCGCTCGGCTGCCGCAGCCGTCGGTCGCACGCCGTGGCGGTGCAGCGTGGCTTGTCCAGGGAAAGGCACGTGCTCTGCCGCTCGGTGGTCACCCGCTTCTCAGCCCACCGCCCGGCAGAACGTGCACGCCCCATGTGTTTGGTGGGGTACAGACACGCCGTGGGTGCTGTCATCACACGTGGCCGGTGGAGTCACTGTCAGTGATTTTGAAGACAATTGCATTTTCTATAGAAGCCCAGCAGTCCAGAAGTCCTGCACCCATGAGGGGTGCAGAGCATGGTGGTACCTCTGTGGTGGATGTGCTGTGAACAACAAGGCAAGTAGACAGCAAAGTAGATATTTTTCACAGCTGCTTTACATCTTCAAGAAACAAAAGTTAAAGCCAAAAAGTGCTGCTGTTCCTTCTTGGCAATGATCAGAGAGGCAGCAATACCGAAGCGCCTTCATGAGCTGAAGGAAAAATCCTGTGGCTTTGGGATGTGTGCATTTTTTTAAATGTATTTAGCCGTCTTTCTGAGGAATTCACTTTGCAGCACTTCAGATAAACATCCATTTAAAGCAGAGTCTACAGTTGCAAATTATCTTTGTGGCTTTTATCACCATCCTGATTAGACCCCTGAGGGCAGAGCATCATCTGGTGCAAGAGGACGCCGTGCCACTGATGGGCCTTACGGAAATTAAGGCTCCTTGCAAATGTATCTCTTCATGTAACTTAGTAGCTAGATGGCACTGAAGGTATTTTGTGGCATCTACTTTCTCAGGTATGGCAAGGAGATGACTAATTTGCCTGTGAGTGGTAAATAATTGCAGAAATTAGTATTATTCATTTTTATTGCTGTTGGACCAAGTTCTGAGTGCTACTATCACTGTCTCACATAGGTGTCGGGACTACAATAACACCTAAATGCGACGAGCAGCTCAGACCCCTTGCGCTCCAGCCTGTCACATCCTGGCTCCATGGCACCCAGCAGGAGAACTGGTGATGGCACGTGTGAGTCACCCTGCACAGATGGTCTGGAGACAGCTGAAGCTTCCACGCAGACGAGATAAGGCAAACATGAGACAGGGACCAATTTAAGAGAGGAGAAGATTGAAAAAGGATGGGGGAAAAAGAAATCGCCATTCTGGGATTGTTTGTAATTTGTGACTGACTTGGCACAGGCTTTCATTCCTCACCACAGAGGGGAGTTGCCAAACTTGGGAGCAGCTCTGGATTTCAGAGTCTCATGACTTCATCTCCTTGGCCACTGGTACGAAACCGTGGTGCTCCAGGACCCTTATTTATTTTATGATTCAGGCAGAAAGCTCTCAGTCAGGATCACAAAATCATTACACCTCAAACAACGTGTCAGTGACTCAAGGCCATTTTTCACCCATGTTAGCGTTTCCCGCGCTGCTCGGCCGACTCCAAGACGGTTCTCGCGGAGTTCCTCCGGCTTCGGGATTGCCTCCTGGCACCGCTCCTGGGGAATGAAAATAGGAAGCTGAATTGCTTCACTAATAATCTTATTTCCAGTTTGTTTCAATTATGCTTCTTTTTCAATGGGTGTCAAGTGGTTGTTTCGGTCTCTCTGGTTCGAGGCGCGTAAAACATGTTGGGATCATTTAGGGATGGCTTGCGCTTGGCTGCTTGGGCGCAGTGTGCGAAGCAGCCGGGGGCTGCAGAAACGCATCCCTCACCTTCAGCCTGGCCTGGCTGCAGACTCCAGCTCCTTGCTCCTCACCACCCCAGCTGGGACGGTGATGAGGACTTTGCTGTGACACCATGCAGACCCCGTGGTCCCTGGGGCCACTGCCGCAGCAGTGATCTGGGGCAGGGAAATGCACCCCGGCACTGATGAGGCTGGTGGCTGCAGATGCCAGTGTTCGGGGTGCAGGCTGATGCTCAGATGGGAACTGGAGGGGACGGGGATGCCTCTTCCTGATTTCCTGCTGTTTTGGAGAATATTTCAGAGCTACCTTGGTGGATCCAGCTGCCTGACAGGAGATGCTCCTGACCTACTTGACTGCACTGAGGAGTAGCAGGAAGGAGGAAGAGAGTTACATTGCTGCATAAAGGGACCGGTGCATCTGATTAACCTAATTTTGTTTTTTCTTGTGCTCTTTTAACTCCATGGGCTTCAGCAAAGGAGTGCTAGTTTACACCAGAAGCTGACCCGATTTCTGTGGCCTGCTTGGGCTGTGGTGACATCGCTGCCACTCGCTGTCCTGTCTTCCCTGGCTCAGGTTTCTGTGGGAGCACAGCGCAGTGGCAGCATCCCGGGGCTCAGCATGGATGCAGCCAAGCTGGGGCTGTGGGCAGTGGGGGCCACGAGGAGCCGGGCAACCCCCAGCCAGGTGGGCATTTGCAGATGGGTTTTGCTAACCATAGTTTTCCTATTTTCTTAGAAAGTCACCAGTTTGTAGTGACAAGTCCCACTGGAGGCTACCAGGGCTGTAATCTGCTGCAAGGACAAGCCTGACCGGGCCAGGGAAGGATGCTCAGCACCTTCCTCCCCTCCCTGGCCGTGTATCCCATGCTGGACCCTGTACCTCGCCAATGGCCAGGGACCTGGGGGCAAGGACCCCCATACAGAACAATTGTCACCCCCCTCCTCCTGCACGGCAGCTCTGAGACCCTGCGAGAGCCGTGTCAGAGGAGCCTTGTGCTGAAGTTTGTTAATTAATATCCTGCAGTTAACTGCCTCAAAATCCTTCTCTGATCAAGCGAAACAGCCCCTCACGTCTCCGTGCGAGGGAAGGCAGGAAGGTTCGGGGATGGTGCTGGCAGCGCAGTACTTGGCCGTGCTGGAGCAGGCAGCGCTTTTGGGGGCGGCTGGTCCTGGATGGCCCCTCCTGTAATCACACGTAAAACACGGGAGATGAACGAGTGCTGCTCTGCTACTGCTAATATCAGTGGCGTCCTCCGATAAACAGGGGGAGGGGGGAGCACAGCTAGAGCAGCTGCTAATTATTTGGGACCATTTCCTATTATTTTCAGAAAACAGCATCCCGAGATAATGAAGGATGGAATTTCCTGCACTTGGCGCTGATGCTGGCAGCTGGGAGCATCCCCACAGTTCCCAGGTGGGACACCTCGGGATGAGGCACGGAACAGGTCCTGGCCGTGGGGCCGCTCGGCCGGCAGCTCCCGGTCTCACTTCTATGCTGTGAAAACTGCCCGGATCACTAAAAGCCATTATTTTCTCCCTGCTTTGTGTTGGCTCCACAAAATTTGGCGCAGAGTTTGGTGCCCATCTGGCACGTGCCCAGTCTAGCTATACAATGTTCCTCTGTGTGTCTCTGTAGGTACCACAAGTGCCTGGGGTGAGCCGTCTGTCTGTTTGCAGGACATAGAGCCCTGGTTTTAGGTGTTGGAGCATGGGAGGAGAAGCCCACGGCCCACAGCTGCAGTCCCAGCCTGCAGCCGCCTGACGTGCCAGCGCAGAAATGCAAAACGCAGAACTGCCGTCTGCTCCACCCGCTGCTGTCAAAATTCAGGTAAATGGTAAAATTCAGGTAAAATTCAGGGAAAACAGGATGGCAATAAGACCTCGTGCCAGTCGCCCAAGCGCTAAAACAAAGATTGAACAAGTACCCTGAACTGGTCTCTGTGCGGACCCCGCCATTTGGAGCACAAATAAACAGGGAATTTGTGCACTCTGCACCCAAATAGAACAAACCACCGCGCTGGAGGTAGCTGGGATGGAGTCGCACGGGTTTATTACTGCTGGCAACAACCGCATCAGCTCCGGCGCCCACTAATGCCTTAATATTTCTGCTTGGGGTTTCTGGAGCAGCTATGCATCCTTGTGGGGTTGGATGAATTTTATGGCTATAATCAGCCACCTCCATTACTCATTTCCGCTCTTTCTACCCAAAATGTCTGACAAGTTCGGTTGCTTAAGGCAACCTGCAAAAATCAGGGCCCGAACTGCCAGCTCGCCCGACGGCCGCCTCGTTCCTGCCTGGCCGCTAATGACAGCAGGGATGTGCTGGCAGCCGGCGGCCGGGCAGCGCTGGGCAAGGAAGGAGAGCGGCCGTGATGAACTCCTCAATTTAAAGTGACGTTCTCTGCGCTACCCGCTGCTTCGGCTCTGACAGCCTTTGCAGTGGTAAAAGAGACACTGGGAGGAAAATCAAAAAGAAATCTTTCCCCCTTTCTGATAATCAGATGTCTGGTCTGTACCATTTATTTTTAATACTGACGTGACACGGCTTAATGTTCTGTCAATTAAATTAAACTGTCGGGGAGATGTAGCTGGAGCTTGCGCTGAATCCCCAAGTGAAAAGTGGTTGCCCATCACTGCAGCTCTCCTAGCAGCTGCCCCGCAGTGACATACAGAGGTTTGGGCAGGATGGGGGTGGCCTTACCCCAAGGAAAGGCAGGATATGGCCCTTTCCCATCCAAGCAGCACCTTCCTTGTGCATGGAAAAAGCACAGCTACCACCATGGTTGAAGTGGGGATGAAAATGTGCCGTATTGGTCACATGGAGTGTTGGAATTGATCCAGAGTGATTCCCTTCTCCTCACATGTGATTTCTCATGAAATTTTGCAGGAATTGCTCAGGAAATTAAGGAATGGAAAAATTCATTATTAGGGAAAAAAAAATCAGATTTGGTTCCTACACAGGCTGAAATTTAGTATTGCTTTGAAAAAGCAGCATCTGGCCCCCCGCTGCTGAGAGGAGGGGCATTTTCAGAACCACGGTGGATTCATTTCGAAGGATGCCATGGATGGGGGAGGCCGAACACCTGGATCCCATGGGGTATCTCCAAACCCCACGATGCACCAGCGGTGCCGTGGAGCTGAGCCTGCCCAGGCCCCGGCATGCTGGGGGGCACGGGCGGGTTGGGCACGACCAGCGAGGGCCATATCTATATCTCCACCGATTAAGAAAAAACTAGTCTGCAGGGAGGCCAGATAAGCCTATTTCATAAGCATTAAATCAACATGCATGAAGCTCCTGCAGGATTGCCTCTATGGGAAGACATAAAACCATTGCACAAGTAATTTTACTAATAGAATTAAAAGAAAAAAAAAAACACTTTGCACAACAAATGACAGATGATCTACAAATAAATAACCTCTCAACATAAACACAGCAAGAGAAATTCATTAAGTGTCTGTTAAAAGTATTGGATTTGACTTAGCAGATCTTTTTCAGATGTTCCTCTCATGCAAACCTAAACATCAAATAATAATTGTGTAACGGCAAGTACCATAATAACTCTGAAAATGCATTATGCGTCTCTTCCTTTGATAAAGGTCTCTGTGCTTTTATGAAATGTTCATTATCAGTACTTTCCCCTATATCTGAAGAAGAGAAAGCAGCGCTTTAGTGGTAGAGAACAGAGCTGATGGGGCATTATTTTTGATAGGCTGATGTTATAAAGCTATCCTTCATGTTCCCAGGAAAATTATTTCTGTTATTTATTTGAAATTAAAACCAACTTGGAAAAGATTTCCTGTTTTTATAACAGATTCAGCTAATGTTCTGTTTTCTTGTAATTTATATTAATAATGATTGCTCTAATATTTTAATGTATTTCAACAGTTTCAACAGCTTTATGGGGTAAGATTGCTATTATTTGCTTCAGTGACTGGTTTTATGGAATAACTGCAGCTTTCAGTGGAGGTAGATCAAATGCTGAAATGAAGGAAAATAAAATACAGCACAGGTTCTCACCACTCATGTAAGAAGCAAAAAAACAAAGAGGACAAAGAGGACAGGATACGTATTTAAAACGCCAACAGTACAAGCCGCTCCATTTGGACTGACTGGACTGGTGGTTTTTTATGTTATTTTAATGGGTCTGGACAAAACACAGAGGAAGACAATTTGGGGAGCGATCCAACACTGGTATCCAGGGGATAGGCCCCATCCTCTGTCCTACTTCCCCACCCCATGATTTTGAGGACAGTTTGGGGTTTTTAGCCCTTATATCCCTGAATACGTATATCCCTGAATCCCTGGCCTCCTGGCCAGGTTGGGCCAAAGCTGGTAGCAGCCTCTGCTCTGAACTGCTCGGGCGCTGGAGCTCCAGGAACGCTCAGGGATCCCATCCAAAGTCCCATGAAGTCAAGGGGCTTGTCTTAGCTTCAAAGCCAGGAAATACATTCTTATAAGCTGAAACCAGTTTTATAAACACTTAGGCCTAAATCTGGAAACCTCTAAAAATTTATTTATTTTTTCTTATGCTAATTGGAAACATGTGTGCTCCGCTCCCTCTGTGTTTTGGGAGCATCTGCCCTAAGACGAGCAAGCAGAGCCGGCAGCTCTGTGAGCGCTCGCCAGGCTGGAAACTCCCCAAATCCCCACAGAGGCGCAGAAGCGAAGCCCACGAGCCGGCAGGGCGCAGAGCGGGGGTTTCAGGCAAGGCGGGCCCCCACTTTATGACTTTAGAGATGACAATTGCAAGGGCTTTCAGATACCAAAGGATTTGGCAATGGGATTATCGTAGCAATTAATGACACACAGAGAAACTATCAGAGGAATGTGAGCTCTTCTTTCCCTGCTTGAAGATGTTCTGTGGGCAAAACATGATAGCTTTATTTATTCTCTGTAAGAGAAGAATGCCATTTTTTTTTTTCCTGCAATAAAAAAGGTCTGCAATGATTTTTCAGATTATTTCAGATATGTGAGATGAACCATGGTGGGTCCAATACAATCACATAACATTTTTTTTTCCTGAACAGTGCAGTAGACAAGCACTGCAAGGCCACAAATAAACGTTTTTGAACTTCTAAATATTATGGAGATTTTATATTTAAAATATTATATTGGAAAATATGGAACGAACCAGGCAATTTTCCTCCCCAAAAGATGGCCCTCATTATTAAGCCAACTTCAAAGCTTGTTGAAATTATTCAAAATATCAATTCTGAAGAATTCAATGCTTCATTTGCACCTACAAGAAGTATTCATCTTAGTGCGCTAAAAGGAAGAAGTATAAATGGAATCAAACACACATAAAGTTCAGACTTGCCTGAGATGAATTCATTGAAAAAACAAGCTATGTACTTACTCAACACAGTTGCAATCATTTCCTGTGTTATCCTTGCAAAATTAAGAAATACTCAGAGCTAACCCTTTTGAGGGATTGCTACAAACACCACAAAGGAAATTTAACAGTAACTTGGAAGATTTTTGTTTTATGATGTTATTCCTTAGACACTTAAAAAAGAAAAAAAAAGAATTGCTTTTCTTTTGCAGAAGCACTCAGACAACGATGGGATGCAAACAATTTTGTATTCGGATGACTGTCATTTTTCCCCCTCACACAGCTGTAAGATTTGTGCCTTTGGCACCTATTATTCTTGATAACCATATATTTCTAGCACTGTTTTTCAGCAACGAGCTTACAGTCTTTGAAATTAGTCATTGCAGAAAAATCTATGTAGTGACGGGGATGAGAAAATAAAATCATGATTAGAGTGGATGAAAAACCTAACCGCCTGAATTCAGGTCAAGAGCAGCGCTGACTATATTGAAAAAAGTCCTGTATTTATAAATCTTCGGCAGTGCCATCAACGCATTCTGTATCAGACAGTGAAATCAGGATTTTCTCCTAGATGAAACCCTGATCTTGAAAAAAAGTTAGCACATGTACGTTCATGCTGTGCACGCCTGTTGTAACTGCAGCCATCACTTGCAAAATTGGCTTTTCCTCTCCCTGCTCTGCAAAACCTGATCACGGCGCTCGCTGCACCGAGCCCTGCAGCACGGGTTGGTTTGACGTGATCATCAGAAGATGATCAGAAGAGCCTGGAGCGTGAGGCTTAGTGTACGCGGCTCTGCCCAGAGCTTCGTTTCTCTGCTGTGAGGACGCGGGTGCATCCTCCCTCTAATTGACACGGACTGGGGGGTTTCCACCGCTTCCCCCTGAGGGAAGGTTTCACAGCGGGTTGAAGCTCAGAGTGAGGAAAGGTTTACTGGTGAGCCACCAGCCTGGCTCTTGCTCAGCCTCGCTCCCCAGCAGCCACCTCCGCTCGCCCACCCGTCCCGCTTCCCCCCGACGCTTCCCTCTCCCAGCCCTCGGAGCCTCCTCCTGCCGCGGCCGAGCCCCCTGCCCAGGCGCTGCGTCACTCGCCTTGCACTTCCCCGAATCCCTCCAGTTTGTCAGCACTTCCGAGTGCGGGCTGATATTTCCAAAGCTGTTGAGGTTGGTATTTTCAAGGCTGTTGAAGTTGATATTTTCAGAGCTATCTGAGGCATCACTTCCCCTTATTTTTTATTTTTATTTTTTGGCTGCTGGCACTAAAGTCTTTAAGACATCTTTGAAAGCTTCAGCCTGTGGATTTAGGGGCAGGGACGTGGGGAAAGGAGATGCCCAGCCCAGGGTGGGAAGGGGATGCTGTTGCTCCGGGCTCTGCTCAGCCCTGGGACACGTGGGCAACCTTCCTCCATGTCTGCACTCAGATCCCTTGCTCTTGGGGATGAAAACCAGAGAACAGAGAGCACTGCCATGCTTGTGTTGCATGCCACATTAACATCAGCCCTTCCCCTTGTCCTGCTGCATGTCTAAGGTATGACATTTTTTGCAGGTATTTGCTGGTAGCAAGGAGGGACAGAGAACACAGAAAAATCTTCAGTCTAAGACTTAAGTTTGCTTAAGAAGATAGTCACAAGTCTAATTTTTCCATCCAAATCAGCAAAGAGCCAGAATCTTCTTCTGTGCACTTTCTGACTTCGATAGGTTTATGCAAGGGTTGGTTGTGACCTGTATTTAGAGCTGGCCGGCGAACAACGGGTTTGTTTCATGGCAATTTCTGGGGTTTCAAAATCTGTGTTCTGCAAAGGAAACAAAATCAAAACATTTCTAATCTGAGATGGAAGCCTGTCAAAATGCCCATTTTCTGAGCAGAGGGCTCCTCGTTTCACTGCGGGTCTTTCCCTGCCCTCTTTGCAGCGGCCGGGGCGTGCGGAGCAATGACAGGGTCCATAAAGGGACAACATGTCTGGGTGCCATATGCATCGATGCCCAAAGTAACCCATGTGTTTTGATAAAAAGTACATGATGTTGTAAACACCATGAGATGTTCTGCTTGCTTGGGACTCCAGCAAGGAGTCCAATGGACACACTCATCTTCTGCTCAGTACATCTGTCTAGCAAGAGCTTAAAAATCTGCCTTTTTCTAAGGTCTAGCAAAGACTTTAAAAATATCTGCTCTGCAGGGATATTAGAGGCACGATGGCATACTTGGCAGGAGTGGGTGTCTGCCCAGGAATGTCTGGCATTTCTTCTCCTGCCCCACGTATTTGCTGACTGTCTGCATCGCTGGGCTCTCCGTCCCAAAGGTGCACGTTGCAGCTACATACACAGCCCGTGGGTTATACAGTGCTTTGAGATCCTTTCCAAGAAAGCTGCTGAGTAGTTTAGTCCTAACATCATAATGTTGAAGAAATATTCTTTTACACTGAAAGAAGGACTTGAGCTTCCAGATATTGGTAGTCCTTAACCTTGGAGCAGTTTGAGAGAGAGCACCTCCCTATTGCTACAGATGCAGAGGGACTTATCAAAAATCCTGTAGATGGAAGGACTGCATCTTTTGTGCTGCAGTCTGTGCACAGGGGGAATAATACCAGCCAAATGTTTTCTCCAGTTGAGTAACATAACTTTACAAAACTTGCAAGTTTGAGAAAACTTTGGACAAATTTGCAATCTTCCAGAACAACTAAACCTTTGAGATAGCCAGTGTATTGACAGAAGAGGAGACCGTCAACAGGAATTGCACAGCTGGATGCCAGCAATTCCCTCACCAGCCTCGTACACCCTGAGAAATTGCCACTCTGCTCCAGGGTAGCATGAACCATTGCCTCCATTGAAGAAGAAGATTGTTTCAAATAAAGTCCTACTTTCATGTACCAGCTCCTCACTTGTGCTGCTGGTTGGTGAAGACCATTGCAATGATGCTGACTTCCCTCTGGTCACCCATATCTTTCGAACTGCAACAAGCCAAATGCAGGCACATACGGCCAGAGAAGGACTTTGCTGGCATTGATATCTGAAATCTGGGCCTTACATGACTGCTATGCTGGGAGAAGGGGAGCTCCTGTTTGGGGGCAGGACACAATACTTCTGCAATGCAATATGTGCCCTGAAAGTTCAGCTTCTTTCTAAATAGCGAAGCCCCTTGCTATGCTATGCAGGAAGTTTACAATGAAGAATTGAAACAGCTCTTCTCTGCCAGATTCGCCATGATCACGTGCTTCACCCCTCTGGCATGCAAAGGAAACCCAAGGCCTGCCTTTCCCATGCGAGAACACTTGGGTTCATTATCAGGCTCCAAAATACACAGGAAACGGGGAAATCACTGCGCAGAGAGATTACACTCCCACCCCCAGCCCTGCCGACGGCCGCTGCTGCAGAGTGAGGGCTGCAGCCTGCTTCAGCACGCGAACCGCAGCTTCCTTCTGAGCTGGGGCTGATTTTGTTTGAAGGAATGAAAAAACACCCTGCCGTCCAGCTAACCGGCCCGATGCCAGCTTGCCCTTCCGCGCCCTGTGCTCCGGACCTGCGTGCAGACAGCACCCGGCCCCCACAGGCGGTGACACGGGGACGTGGGCAGCTCGGTGGCCCTGGGAGGGGGCTGAGCAGTGCAGCCATTTGGGGCAGGGAAAAATGGCATGTCCCTTCCAAAGGCCTTTCTCCAGGTGGTATTTTCAAGTGGAAATACTCAAAGGTGGTGTTGAAAAAGCTGTCTTCTGATTTTCCCACCCCAGCCTCATTAAGTCAAGGAACAGTCATGGTCAATGTCCCGTGAACAGGTGTTTTTGCAAGAGAAAGTGCTGTACTTCTAAGTTGTTCAGGTTCTCCCTTCATCGGTGATAAAGGATCAACCCCACCACTGGGGTATGTTCCCCACCAGCAAAACGAGAAGCAAAGGGCTCTGGGTCAATGCAAAGTCTTCTGCAGCAGGTGAGGGAGATGCTCAGGGACAACAGGACCCTGGGATGCCACCAAATGAAGAAAACAAGGAGGTTCAGCTGGGCACTCTCTGAGCACAGGAACAGACAGAGGCTTCCTTGAGCTGTTGGCCAACTTTCAAACAAGTGTGCAAATGTGTGTTCAGAGCTGGCATGGGCTTACCTGTGCAGGGCTTCCACCTCCTGCAGGTTCTCGCACTCTCTGGAGGCAGGAGCTGGCTCTTCCAGGTGGCTTTGGATCCGGATTAGGACCACAAAGTTACCATGTCATACTACATGATATTAAAAAGACATTTTTTGATTGCAGAGCTGAAAGTTAGGGTATACCAGATTCACATTTGCTTGTGCAGCTTGAATTTCATCCTGTCATTGCGTCTTGAATGAGAGGATGGAGGCACATGGCCACACGAGAGAGGAGGATGCCCGGGGAATGGAGGCGATGGTGTCAGGTTGGAACAGGATCCTTGGAAGGCAGTCCTTGTGTTTTCACAGCCCCCAGCTGTCAGGAACAGTAGCTGATATTCAGTCTGTCCAAAGTCCTTTTAAATCAGAAACCTTGCATTTCTGAACAAATTACACCTCTGACTCCGGGAGGCAGGGACAAGTCCAACACCGACGCGGTGCTGACGGCCAGGCGCTACTGCAAGGTGTGTGCTGTTGTGGCACGTAGAGCGGCATGTCCTTGGAGCGCCGGCCATAACCAGCACCGCCATGGGGTGCTCCCACAGGGCAAAGCCTTCCCTTCCACATTGGCAATAGCCCGGTCTGGATGAGGAAGGTGGGCAAACTTACAAAAAGCTATTTGTTTTCTTATCACACCAGTCACTGCTATCCCCGGGGATGAGCAAGAATTAACTCCCTTCACCCACAATTAGCAGTTTTTATGACTAAGGCTCTTTTCAGAATATTTTGTGCCTGAAAAGTCTCTGTAATTAATTTGCATGGGGTGGCGGGTCTAGCAGCACAGCCAAGGAGCAAGGCGAGGAGGACAGACGTCAAAGCATGCCCACCAGAGCTGTGGGGCAGGAGAAGCCGGGGCTGTTCCCTGACAGCTTCACAGCTCAGAGCAATTTGGTGTGCCAAAGGGGTGAGAAACCTGGCTCCGGAGTGGCCATCACTGCAGCATTTAAGCCTATTAAGAGAAAGTAATGTCGTAACTTTAACGAGGGCGCTAGCCTCGTAATAGCCTGAGTGCCCACCTTAGTACACTTCAGACTTAAAAAGCTTTTCTCTGAACAGCTCTCTGCGAGTTATATCACAAACAGAAAATAGCTTCAAGGGAGGGGGACGGGCGTCTTTGCACACACGTGCACAAGGGAATGAACTTGCCGTGCCCTGGCCTTTCCCCAGGCACTGGCCAGCTCCTGCTGGAGCTTCCCCGGGCACCCGTCCCACCAGGGACAGGTCACAGCCCTGTGGGGCGGCAGAGCAAGGAGATGGAGCCGAGTCACCCTGAGCCGCAAGTGAGAGGAGGCAGAGGGGAATGAAAGGCAAAGAAATGGGAGAACCTCCTCCCCCAAACTGTATGCATCTCATACTGAAGGGCCCGAATGTTTCTCAAAGTTCTTTACTTTATTCTTTCAGATAACGCTTCCACTATGCCGACCCATAAAAACCTCACGTTAAGTAAGCTCAGGCCCATAGTCTCATTTTGCCATGAGCAGCCCAGCCTCTTGGAACAGCCTAGCACGTATGGACAGCTCTACCACCACAGCGAGACAGGTCCCAGCCCTGCTTCTGCTCAAGGTCAGTTGGAACTGGGCCCCCTCCAGTAACAGCTACGTGCCATCATCCTGCTCCTTCCAGAGACATGCTGAGCACAAGATCCAGCAAGGCCACGGAGGAAGTGTAAGGGTTTTATGGAAGAAAAGCCAAAGCATTCGCAAACAAAAATGGCCAGGAGGACACGTGGTGACCTCCGAGCGGCGGGACGTGTTGGAGGCATGGGTACATTGACCAGAAATGTTGTGCTCATTTCATCTGGTAGCATTTGGTCTGCTTATTTTAATTGCGAATTAATGCGAAACAGAAAGAACGGGTTGCAGTTATTGTTGGAGCTGGTAAAACATTTTGCACAAAGAGGGAGTTGGTCTTCAACCATCCAAGTAAAACCCATTGCCTAAACAATAAAGCTTAAAAGATGAGCCTATAAACATTGCTGCTTATAGGCTGTTCCAGTTCTGTACCACTCAGGGCGAAGCTGGAGCTGAATACGCAAGCAAATTTCCTGCCTAAACTTATTAGAAAAATGAGCCTTGTGCAGGGTTTGAGCCATTTTAAATCATTTGCTCAGAGCAAAGAGGAAAGATCAGAGCAGCAGCAGCCAGAGCAGCGTTAGTGGGAACGTTATCGGTCCAGATAGCAAATGCTGGTGCAGGCACCCCACACGCGAGGGACGCGGCACTCATGCAACTGGTCTGCGGTAGCCTGAAGGAACAACACAGGGCAATTTGTCAAGCAGCCCACTTTGGGCTGGGGAACAGGGGGGACTTCCCATGTGTGATTTGATTCCCAGCCCTGCGCGCTGGAAGGCGTTTGCTTGTCACCCCTCTGTGTGCTGAGCAGCTGGACCAGATTTCACAAACTCAAGCTGGTTTGGGGAATGCAATGCCTCGTTGGCATGCGGCTATTCAAGCTGGTGCCTATTATGTTGCTCATATTAAAATGCTATGAAAACAGGCATTGTGCACTGAGAGGCTGAGCAAACCTTGTTATACAGTAATTATGCAATCAGTATATAATCTAATTTAGGTGGCTGGGGTGTGGAAGGGAAGTTTTGGTTCCTAGATGCTCGTAGGGGTCTCTACAATGAAATATGCATATAGACATATTTACAACCAGTGGCAATAAAAATTCTGAGCTATGCTAACTATATCGAGCTTCTGCGATGTCGGGAGCAACTTACAAAAGCCCCGCACAGCTGGCTAGACTCAAAAAGCCTCTGCTGCTCAATAGTCAGGCTTTCTGCAATTGAAATGCTCTACAATTAACAGCCCCTTCTGGAGCAGGGCAGGAAAGAGTTTTCAAAACCCATGGAGGTTTTTATTTATTTATTTATTTTTGCAACTCTTCCCTTGAATTTGAGAGGAAGCTAAAGCTTTGCAAAGTTTCTATAAAAGAAGGAAAAGCAAATCCCCTCTCCACCCCAAGGAGAGGAACACCCCAGAGGAGCAAATGGCCCTTCACCACCATGCTTCCACAGTCTGGATTTTTCCCTTTACATCCCAGGGGCTGGAAGTCAGCAGGTCGCTGCTGCAGGGTGCGGGTTTTGCTGGGGCAGCCTTTCACAGCTCGAGCCGAGAAAACATTTCCAAAGAAAGTTCAAGCAGGATGGGCACTCTCCCGGGACAGGTTTGACTTTGGGTGTGTCATTTTTGCCAACCAGTTTTCATGAAGAAACTCCCCTTGCATTCCTGCCTGTGGCTGCCCAGCGCTGTGCTCTGCGGGGCAGAGACTTGGAGAGCCAAAGCAGAGCCCAGGACCCCTTCTGTCTTTGGGGCCGTGCTCTTCACCAGTATAAACAGGCTGAACTCCACTTGGCAGGATTGCTGCCTTTTGCACCAGTAGAGCCTGCACCCTGCACTCGCAGCCTGTTTCCTTTTTCGAACTACGTGAGACAAGATACGAGTGGCGCGGAGCCGGGCTCAGCCCCTGCTGCCATCGCTCCGGAGGCACACAAGGCTGCTTCGGTCTTGCTGTACTTGAGCTGGTGGCTGCCCAAAAGCAGGCAGCCATGAGGTGTCCCCCACAGAGGCTGTGTCCCCTCCCTGGTGCACATCTCCCACGGAGGTGGCTGAATTTCACCCGGGGAGCAGTGGCCAGGCTTTGCAGGGCCGAACGCCAGCATGGGGCAAGCACCGGTGCGGCGTCAGAGGCTGAGCAGCTTTTCTCCGACTCATAAAAACACACTTGAAAAGCTAATAGCTTTATAGATTTACATATCTGGCTTTTTCAGAGTACTTTAAACTGGCAACTCCCGACCCTACAAAAAAAAAAAAAAA
>VXAA01001329.1:69966-134553 GCA_013399115.1 Anseranas semipalmata
AAAAAAAAAAAACCACAACCCCCTCACAAAAGAAGTCAATAAATCATTAAAGCGCAGCATCCACAAGCGCCCATGCCCAGCCCGATGCCGGCGGGAGGAAGGCAGAGCCTTCCAGACATTTCCAGTCTCATTCTCCTTTTTCTCACGTGACATTTTTACTTCCCTCAAAATTGCGTGTGCCCTCCGGACAAGTGATTAAATTAGAAGATCAACAATACATGACGAAGGAGCGGGATCAATGGCTGGAAGTGGTTTATTACATCTTTTATCTTTTTTGCTGGGAGATCACTTGCCATGTCACTAAATGAAAAATCAAGTGAACGGGATGACCAGCAACTAAAAATTGCCTTTTTCTTCATGAGTTGATGTGATGACAATATTATTTTCAATAAAATAAAAAATACAGATCAGCTAAAACTGCTTGAGGTCAGATTCTGATCCCAGTTACCCCAGCAGCTCACGGATTTGTTGTAGCAATTGAAGCCACCGTGTTCATATTTACTTACGAAATATGGATACGGCTCCCGTGGCAGCCCATCTGATGCCAGACCATGCGTGTGCGCCCAGCGCCTGCTGCCAAAATACATCCCCCAACATCTCCCCTGCTGCGGCAAGGCCCTTTGCACCAACAGATCAAGACCCTTGAAGGAATCGCCCACCAGCACACGGGCAGTGTTGTGCCGCTTCTTGCACCTCGCAGTTGCACCACTTCCACCTCCTCTGGCACCAGCAGAGTGGTGTATGGAAGTCCAGAAGGGAAGAAAGGAAAAAGCCCTGCTTCCAAAAACCTTCCAAAATGGGAGAAGTTGCCAGTTTCTATCAAGAAATAATTTCCAGGTGCAGCGAGCTGTCAAAGCACAAGATGTGCTGCACTGGGCTGGGAATAACGTTGCTGAACTCACCAAAAAATACTGCAACTCCCAGGGAACCGAAGAAACCCTTAGAGCTGCAGGGGGGACATCACTGTTGTCTTATCCCGATTTTCTCTTTCTCTTTTTAACCTTATTTGAGCTGCTAGTGACTGGCAAGATCATCGTCTTTTGCTCGAGTCTATCTGAATTTGGTAAATACAAGTCAAAGAAAGATCCCAACCCTGTCAATTACGAGCAGACAGGACACGATAACACACTTGAAACAGGTCCAACATTTAAAAACCCTTGCTATAAAAAAGCATAAGTTAATTCAATCACAGAAAACATCACTGCAAGACCTATTACACTGAGTCCCCATGTTTTCATTGAGAGCTCTATCTTGTGCTTTTTCTCCATCATCTGCTATTCACATGACTCCACTTAGCAACCGTGTCTGATTAAGCTTGTTTGTGCGCTGGGTGCTATTATTTCTGGTTCGAATTAGTGCCTCCTTGTTTTCTTATTTCCCCAAATATAGCTGAATTATCTCCTTTCACCCAGGGCTTGGGTGCGTGGTTTTTCCACTTCTGCGGGATAAAGCAGAGCATCCTCACCGCTGCGGTTTTATGGTTAAGATGGGAGAAAACAACACTCATTTTCATGCAAATCCCTACTGTCTATCAGACATCATAGTTGTCAAGCAGGTCATTAGAGGCCTACTGTGTAAAATGAAGATTACTAATTAGAGCTGAAGAAATAATTTGCAACAAATAATTTATCCAATGAATTTAGATTTTTTTTTCTCCTTGCAGAGCCTCTGTGAGAAGGTTGTGACTTTGCCGGAGCTGGCCAGTATTTGGAATGCTTTTAACTTGTTCCGTTCATTGTGACTGATTCTCATTTTTTGCTATTACTTTCCTGAGCTGGGTGCTAACTTGATGTTGATCACAGGGTGTGGGGTTTATCTCCTGGCTCAGACATCAAAATATGGCTGAAATGAATAAACACCAGTATAGGCTTAAAAAGTGCATTACCCAAACATTGTTTTGTGTTTCTCCAAACATCACAACACAAAAGTAGCTTGGGAAATTTCCATTAAAATCATTTATCCAGAAAATAAAAAAACCTGCAAAATCTAAAATTTTACCCAGAGCAAATCTTGCATAAGGCAAGAAGAGCCTCCAGCCTGTGGTGTGTTATGCAAGTCTTATGAATGAGTATCACCGAAAATAGGAAAAACAAAGTTATCCTGTAGGGAAAAGGGGAACAAATGTATCTGGTTGCCAACATCCCCGAAGGCCCTGTAGGACTCTATGCACATCCATTAAATAATAGGAGGAACTGAAAATGAAAACTTCTGTGTTGTGACTCACTGTTATGGGAAACAGGCTTTAGCAAAGTCTCACCATTTCACTACGATGAAAAATACCAAAACACGGGTTTGGGATAATTTTGATTGACTGTTTCTCTTCAACCTATGACATATTCTGTTACTTTAGCTCAAAATGTTCATCTGATTCAGCCTGAAAAGAGAAACTGAAATTTTCTATTGATTTTCATCCTGTTACAAAAGTCAATGTGCTGCAAACATCAATTCTGGCTCGATACACTCTGTGAGCATTCAGAGAAAGGTGGAACACGAAGAAAGGAGAAAATTCACCCCGTGAATTAATGCCAGCACCTAGGTACACACTCACGGGAAACCATTTGCAACATTCACCATTTCTTGTTAATAACATGGGGCAAAGTCACACCTAGGGCTAGCGCGACCAAACCCTGGATTGCAAAGGAACAGTTTGATTTTCAGCCCTGCTCATGAAGAATATCGAGAGCTGTCTTGGGGGGGGATTTGGGAGTTTCAATGAATTAAAAAGGACAATTTGTACCAGACTCCTCGATCCCATCTGCTTCGCATTTGGAGCACTCGGTGTTCCTGCGTGGCTGACTCACACTCCTTTGTGCTTGCAGGCGGCAGCGCCGCCGCCGAGGAGGGACGGAGACGGAGCGAGACTCGGCGCGGAGAGGGGGAAAAAAAGCAGCGAAGCCTGCAGGCTTGCTTGTCTCGTCTAAACAGCTCTCAGGGCAAAGCAGGCGAAGCTGATGAAGCTACCAAGAGGGGAAAGGTGGCTTGGGAGAAGCAGTGAGGGTTTCTGCAGGGCTTTGCGGCCCCTCCATGGTCCTTCTGCCCCTGGGATGGAGAAGCGAGTCGCAGTGAGGGACATGGGCTGCATTCCCACCCGAGCAACTCTCGTTCCCATCCACAGACGGGGAATAACTGCTCTTCTAAACCAGGTGCTTGGGGTTTGCTGGGCTTATTTAAGACCTAACTTACTATTTTGGTACACAACTGAAAAACAGACATAGAAAGGCACCCCAATGGAGCCCCAGACCAAGGCAGATCCTTGGCGTGACTGAGCTTGGCCACCCCCATGGTCCCGGTGGGAACAAAGCCTTCTCTGGAGCCGCATCGCCACTGGGGAGCTGACAGCAGCACGGATGCAAGTACAGCACTTCTGCGTTTAAATACATTTTCCCCCAGAGTGAGCATAGGTTTAAAAAAAAAAAAGAAACACACACAGAAGAGAAAAACGACCTTATTCAGAGCTGGCTGAACTCAATGGGAAGACTCCTCTGGAATTTCAATGAGCTCCGGCGAGGCCCATAGGGCTGGATTAACACAGGAGCTGGGAGGAAGGTGTCCGGGTGCTCCCCATGCCCAGGGCCAGCTTCTCCAAGAAGCCTCAGCACCGGCAGGGTTTGCCCTCCAGCTCCGCGGTGTGCTTCCCGCGATGGCAGGGAGAGTTTATGTGCTGCGTAGGAACCCCCGGCCACCCCAGATGCACATATATAAAGAGCATTGCATCGCTTTCCGTCTGCGGCAGAAGAGACGCTGCACAACTCGCCCCGGCCGTGCCCGGCTGCCTGAGGCACGCACCCGCTGCCGGGCGGGCTTGTGGCCGCTTGCTGCGGTCTCCCCGCCGCTCGCCGGCAGCTGCCCCTGTTGCTGTGATGGATGGGGTCTCGTCCTCCCGTCTAGTTCCAACCGGCAGAAAAACAAGAGCGAGTCCCACCAAAGATCTCATAAAAACGCCACCAGGCCTATCAGCACGGATATTTGGGGGTGATTTTATATGGCGGGGAGGTATTTAACCCTTTCTCCCAATAAGTTATTAAGAAAAGCTGTATTTGAGAGAGCTGAGAGAGCAGCAAACCAAATCAGGCTTAATTGTGCTAATTACCAAAAGCACAATAACTCCGTTAAGGTCTCCAAAGAAAGAGGCCGTATCCCACTCCCAGAGCCATGCCTGTATGTCTGCAGCAGCTCTCATTTTTTAATGGGGACCTGAATTTGAATCTCGGTCTGGTTCTCCATGCTGCTTGGGATTTAGTGCAGCCGACGCCTCACAGCAGCTGCTGCCATAGGAATCTAGCTAAGAGCAGGATCTGTCCCCTTTGAATCCGCACATCCCATCTAACCTGGAGCTGACCTCAAAATGCACGCCCTGGCTCGGGCTCAGTTCAGACCTAAGTGCTGCCTTTCCAGCCTCTCTCTGTGCTTTTATCCTTCAGCTGAAATTTGTAATGAATCCCTGGGATTCACCCATCCAAATCATTTATTTATGGGCTTATTGTGATGACCCGGCAAGGCTGGAGGTTGCTGCGAGGGTACCAGCGTAACACAGGGCACAGCTAGCCCCGACCCCAGCGCTGGGTCTCAAACACCTAAAGACATTCCCGCAAGGATTATTTCTGCATTTTTTTTTTAATGCTTAACCGTATGTTTTAGAATACACAGCTGTCTTTGTTCAGAATAAACCAAAAATAGCAGATTTTCCTCTGCTTAGCTGGGTGTTAAATTATTTACATTTCAAAACCCATAAGTAGAAACAATGACTGCATTTCCAGAGCCTGCTCCTGCTGTCAAATATCCTTTTCTCTTCCACAACCTAATTTAGACTTCCGTTTCAGAGTTGCAGTTTAGCTCCATTTTCAGTCACATTAGAGGAACCAAGAGCTCAGGTCATTATCTCACCATTTCCATGAATAGCGGCGAGAGACATTCCCCGTGAAGGCAGCCCTTGCCGAGCCCTCGCAGGCAGTGACCTGTGGCCGGGGGAAAAACGAGGAGGATTCAGCCCCCGCGGTCCCACTGGGCTCGGGCTGCTTTGCTTTGCTGCAAAAGCCCGAGCAACCCCTGCGAGGATGTCCTTGTGCTCTCCGGGGGCAGTGGGGAGCCCTTCTGGGGAGATGCGGTGGCAGAGGGCACTGCGTGGTGGCTTGTCCCCCCGTGTCCCTCCTTGCAGCCACCAAGCTGGGTGCTTTGGGGATGCTGAGCCTGGCCAGGGGGACGTGGCCACTCTGTCAAGCCTAGAAAAAAGAGCACTGCCATGGAGGGTGTGGAAAGCCCGGGGAAGCCCCAAGGCCCGGCAGGGCACCGTGTCCTGGGGTGCTTCTCGCGGTCAGGGCTGCGACATCAAGCTCAGCGCCTGCAGCCCGGCCTGGGTCAACAAAGCCGCTTTGATATGAATGCAGGCTGGGACCTGAATGAGAAATGGTCTCACATATCACAGCATTTCACTGGGCTGCTTCTCTGGCGGGCTGGCTGAGCCTCAGCGTTTCTCCTGCAGGGGTTTATTAACCACCAACTCCCCCTGGCACCTCCCCGCTTCCCGCTCGCCTCTGCCAGGTGCTTTGCACCGCGATTGCCAAAAACCTTGCGCAAGTGCCAGCCACCTTTGCCCCTCTCCCGGTTAAATTCCTGCGTGCATTTCTGCTGACTTGGTTGCTGCCTCACCCAGCGGCCGCGCGAGCTGAGCTCTGGCCCGGGAACAGCAATTTTAGGTCTTTTTCAGCCTCGGTTCACCAAAACTCGTTATATTTGTTACTCTCATGGCAGACCAGCATCCCAGGGGTGCATGCTTTTCTTGGATGATTATAAAAGGAATATTCTGCATCTAGCTGGAGTCTTAGCATAGCCAGCCCCTGTGATTTTATTACCAATCTTCTGATATTTGGAATTTTTCATAAAGCTCTGCTCTTGGATGCAAGTAATTAAGTGAGACTCTCAGCTTTCACTGATAAATGAAAGGAAGCCTCTAGTCCACATGTTTTAGAAAAGCTGGAAAATGTGCCTAAAAGCACAGACTCCAAAAGGCAAATTAAAAGAGCCAATATGTTTTCTTTCTCTTAAAAACGATTGTTAGGGACGGGAAGGGGGCACAATTCCTGATTTATAGATTCTACATTTGGCAGCTCTCCAGTCCCGAGCAACGACTCCACGCAGAGGGATTTAGGGCTTTTGTAGAGCTGTTCAGTGGTTTTCACCTGGTTCCACGCAGCACTTTCAAACAAAACCCTCAGATAATCTATGCAAGATGGATTCTACAGTCGGCATGACTTAAAATGTACATGCCCCCTTATAACCTGATTAGATATGAAATATCTTCTACTTGGATTTGCATGGGAGATGCTGCCCCTCTGCTTGCATGGCGAATGGCCTTTACCTGGGGTGGCTGGCAATGAAATTTTGAAAAAATAGGGTTTTTATGTGTGTTTTGAAGGGCTCAGCATTGGGACTGGCCCCTTTTGAAGGCTGGCTGCTATTTGGGCTGCTCAGGTGTGTTATTTCTGAGCCTGGCCGTGCTGCTGTTCCCGATCGGAGCGCACAAAGCTGCCCCCCGGGCTGGGCTGCCAGGGGCTTTGGCTGCTCCCAAGCCGGCTGCAGTCGGCTGCAGCTTTCTCATCCAGGCTATTACGGACGACGAGACGCAAACAGGCATTAACAGCTTTATTGCCCCCTAATACTAAGCACGGCAAATATCCTGATAAAAAGTTGCTCTTCTGGAAGGCAGCGCATTTGCAATCCTAATGCTGTACCCATTTCACATTTGGTGCACGTGCACGTTTGTTTTTCGGAAGAAATGCACAAACTGCCTTTCCCAGTTTATGAGCTAAAAGACCATGGAACACTATTATGCCGCGCCAGCTCTGAGTTATAGGAGCACAAATAGGTATCAGTTAACGTTTGCAGACTACAAACATCCGTATCAGGGAGGCTCGGGGTTAGATTTGTGTAGCAAGTCAGAGGTGCTTTCCTTGAAGGATGCTGGGGGGGTTGTGACACCCCCCCCAGACAGCCCCTGGGGATGAATCTTCCGTAGGGTTTGGTCCCAAATCACAAGGCTGCGAGCAAACCCCTACATGAGGGCATTCCTCCGGCAGAAGCATCCCAACCACATCACCCCCAGCACCAGGGCAGGCCTTAGCCCTGCACTGCTTCCCTCTCGCCTCACATTTCGCTTCATTATTTTTTAGTGAAAACCTAACGAAGGCAGCTGCAAGAGAAACAAATCCCCGCCGAGGTGCATCGGCCAGTGAGCATCCACGAACATGGGCCCTGGCCAAGCTCACCGCGCGGCACAGACCCCTGCGGCGGGGCCAGCAGGATGAAGGTGAAGAGGATGCTGCCGTGTGGGTCCTGTGGGTCCCACTCTTGGGCAGAGCCGGGTGCTGCTGGGGAACATGTAAACAGCTCCACCTTAAGCTGCAGAGAGCACCTTAAGCTTTCTGCTGGCCTCCTGCCACCAAAACTGCTCCAGGCTGAGCTTTAATCAGAAGGAAGTGTGTTCTTTGCACGGTGGGGGAAGGGGCGGCCGGGAGGACATTTCTTCATTGAATTTTTAATTTTAAAAGTTTATTTCTTGGGTGGTTTTATTTTTTTCCCCTTGACACAATCAATTTCAAATTGATTTTGCAATCCTCTCTCTCCCCACCTCGTAGTGCCCCTCGCAAACATAATTGTGTGAAAGGCTTCATTTTTCCCAGCGGTGCTCTCCGAGGGGTTTCCCCACATGAGCACCCCACAGCAGAGACCCCGGCCCACCCAGAGTGGCCGGGTGCTCCCTGGGTGCCCCCTGCACAACACCCAAGCCCCTGCCCTCCCTCCAGCCCAGCGCTCTGCTTTCCATCACGCATTTCCTGCTAATCACACCGTTAGTACTCGTGCTGATTAACTGGCTAGTTCTCAGTTTAATTAAAACATGTGCCTTTTTTGGAGAGCCAGGGGTTTCAATCATGTTTTACTCTTATCATTCCAGATCTGATTGGCATTAGTCATAAATATCGGGGGGAACCAAAGCAATTAACCCTTTCCCTTGCTGAGAGGGGCATCATATATATCGCCAGCTATTTTCCTAGGGAGGCTGTGAATTTTTACAATGCTGCTTTGCACCAGAGCCTGAGGATCTCAAAACATTCAGCCACGCTTTCACAGGGTTACTCTGTTTCATTAAAATACAATGCAAAAAATATGCCAGCAGGGAAGGCTGACACAAAACCAATATCTTTACGCAGAGAAAGCAATGTTGGGGCAGCCCCTGATCTGAGCGCAAAGTGGATGGCATGGATCAGGTCTGGTTTCTCTGCCTGAGCAGGGTCCACCCGGAACCCACAAGCAAGCACCCAACCGTGCTCACGTTCTTGCAGCCTCAAAAAGCCTTTTCAGGTCACACCTTCTTGTAGGGTGCTGGAAAGTGGGAGACTTCAGCAGCCGAGCAGGAATTTAGGGTGTGGAGAGACGTGATCACTTGCAATTAGCTCTGAGTGATGGGCGTACAACAGAAAGTCTCACATGTTAGTTCTGCTGCGAAAAAGTGAGAACTTTGCTCAGCCATGGGTGCCTGGCCGTACCCAGCCATGGGAAGCAGGAGGACATCGCAATATCATGGCACCACGGCCCAAAGCAGGAGGACATGGCGGCACCATGGCCTGAAGCAGGGCTCTGCCGCGCCCGCTGCATGTCAGACCTGCCCGCTGCCGGGGAATTTGGGACAGGGCTCTTTTTTTTCAGTAATGCTTTGGTATCTCATTACCAACCTCAAAAATATTTGGCTATAGCTTACTTTTGAGGTTTGGGCGAAGGCCAGGGAATCCAGCAGGAGAAAAGTCAAACCTAAATAAAAGAGTTCAAGTTCAAACCTCTCCAGCCCAGCCGCAGGGCGTTCCCCGCACCCGCCGGGACAGCCCGGGGTGCAGGGAGAGCCCTTTTGCAGGCAACGGCTGCACAAAGGGGTTGGAAAATATTTTCCAGCAGCAACTAATGGCCCATATTTCATCTTGCAAAAAGGCAAGCTAATAATTTGCTCCTCTGTTTTTCCCTGAGATAGCAAACTTCACCTCTCAGGATTTATTTTCTTTCCTCGCCACCTGATTGCATTTCCCACGGCCCATGGGGGCACAGACCGCTCCTCTCTGCATGCTTCATGCCCCGCTGGACTGGAGACGCTTTGTAAAGCATCCTTCACTTTACCAGCCCCAAAGCAGACGTGTGCTAGGCCCTCATCACCCCACAGCCTCCTGCCAGTTCCTGGACAAAGCTTTAAGTGATGAGAGCACCGAGGTTTTTGCTCCCCGTTTTCCAGGGGGGTCCCCTTCTGCAGGGCTCCCAGCAAAGGAGCTGTTTTGCCGAGCATCATGCGGGAGGTGGCTGTAAATGGATCCTGTTGAGTTTAGGGAGTTGCACAGCCTATTGCTTAGTGCTTCAGATACTGCTTTCATTGGAAATGGCCTCCCATCCATCTTCCCAAACACATATGGCGGGCTGTAAATAAAACACACACAGATTCACACGCTGGAAAAGATCTGCCTGAAATCTGCTGGATGGGACTGCTCGGTCCCAGCGGGAATATCCACACCGCAGTGCCAGGCAGGCTCTACCCCTGGCACTGGGGATGGCGGTGTTGGTGGCAATGCTCCCAGACGCGCAGCTTTTATTTCGGTCAGCCCTGTGAGCTGAGGAAGGTCGGGATGGTCTGGGGCTGCAAGTTATGGTTTATGTTGGAAAAAATTCCTCACCTTTTGCACACACACAAACTGCATTTGCACTGAAGGTGCATTTGCACCGTGTGTGCAACAGCAGGATGTGCTCTTATAGTCACACACAGAGGTTTCTGCCCCACACCAACGCCTGCTTTCCTAACTGGGTTATGGAGAGGGACTTGGTGACGGCCCCATTTCTCTCTACACAGGGACAGGGTGCTGCTGCCTGGCCCTTGGGACAATTCCCCAAACCGGTGCCCGGCCCCCAGGGCTGGGGATGCCAGCTCCCACCGCAGCATGCATTGGCGAGCCGCTGTGGAAGCGGTCATCTACAAGGGAGACATCGGCTCTGTGCTGATGGCACTTTTTTTCTGCTTGAATTGCTGCAACATCAGCCAAATAGGGAGGGATTGCAAGCAATCACAAAAGCAAGGGAACTCCTAGGGCTCAACATGCCGGGAATATCAAGCTACTGTCTGGAAAAACACAAAAAAATGCCGTTGATTCATTCCTGCAGCCCCTGACATATAAATTAGGTAACTAACCTGACCTGTGACTGTTTCTCCAAGAGACCGGCCGAGACATGACAAATATGCCTCTCAGCATACCAGGGCTGATTACCAGGCGCGCTATGGGAATAGCTCGGAGCCTCACGGTTACTTTACGAAAACAAGCCGCCGCTTACAGCCCAGCGTGCTGCTGCCAGAAAGCTCTGGGTGCAGGCGCCTCGCTGCAGGCATGGCGTTATTTGGGTGTCCTCGGGAAAGCCCTCACATTCGCAGGGAAAGTTTTTGTTTGAAGAGGGTGGGTTCATGTTCTGGGGTCTCTGCTGGCTGTCACACGGGCACGGGCTGCTCCCTGGCTCGTAGGGCAGCTGAAGGTGAGCTCCCTCTTGCCAGGGCCAGGAGCTGCCGTGCCCAGGCAGCAAACCTCCCTTGCCGTGCCTGAAGCCACGCCAACGGTATCACCACTGATAAGAACAGCTTCCCAGACGCGTGAACACCTCACTTCCTTGCTGTCACGCTGCAGTCACCGGGTGTTGATGGGCCTCACAGCAGGGCAGCCAGCGCTTGCCATTGGAGCAAGGACAGCATCTCCCACCCCGCCAGTGTGTCTGGTCCAGGTGGTGGCCCTGAGCCCGAGTGTTTCCAGGATGAAAGTTCTCCCAGCAGAATTACCCAGGCTCACTTTGGGTTTTGCTGTTCAGCTCCTATTCCTCTCCCATCTGCTAGGGCCATTTCAAACCTTGAGTTTCAACATGTGATTTCACAACACGTGGCTTTGGGAGGGTGACCAAACTGCAAATCAGCCCCTTCAAATCCCCAGTCAGGCGCTTTACATTAAGCAATTAAACTGAGCAATAAATATCACTTTGTTGTGAACAAGCCTCCATTTCCTCTTCTATTTTAACAGTAATAATGGCCAAACTTCTGTTTAAGAAGCAGTTTCTGGTTCTATTAGGAAATGTGCCAACCTATTCAAAGAGACACAAGATTTGTATGGGGAGGTAATAGCTTTTATTAAGCCAAATTATATAATTAGGAAAAAAAGCAGCCGAGCTTCCATGCACACAAGCCCTTCTCCAGGCCTGGGGAGGCGGGATGCTGCCGGCAGGGCTGGCAGCTGCAGCACACGCGCATTTCAGGCGTTGCTTGAGACCAGCTCCCCGCAACCACCGCTGCTTCGACCCGGGCATGGATCCTGCCCAGGGCACAGGCACCAGCTCCTGAACCAGCTCTGGTTCAGGTGGTGCTCAGCCTCTTATAGCTGCTGGGAGGGCTCTGTCCTACTACAGCCACCTCCTTTGGTGTTGCAGCCACATGAACAAAAGCCTGTTAAATACCTGCTGGCCCCAAACAGCCTGGCTCTCCCATTGTATACAAAGAGCTCACAGTTCAGAAAACTACATTTTTTTTTAAGCATCCAATCTGGGCACGTGGGATTCCTACTTCTTCTGGCACAGCATTTGCTTCATCTTCCAGACTGGAACCCTCTTGGGGCAGGGACCATGGTTTTAATTATGCATAGCTCCCAGCTGAGCAAAGCCATCAATAATTACTTCAGTGAAGCACAACTCATGCCTGGCTCAAACCACTACTGAAGTGTTTGTAGGTCATGGCATATTTGTAAGCACAACTTAAATAAGATATGTGGATTAAGCAACCCATCAGCAAAGATGTCAAACTAACCTCCAAATCCTGTAATGTATTTTGGTGGCAGATGCTTCAGTTTATTAATGACATACAAATGTCATTACCAGCCACTGCAGGAGCATGGGGCATGTCACTGGACACCACGTGAGGACATGGCAATGCTTTCTTTGGAGACTGGGGGAGAAGAGCCAGGTGAATTTTATCACAGAATTTCCCTGGCCCATGAGTTTGATGGCTTCTCCCGAAGCCTTGATTTCCTCTGTCCCAGCGAGATGTGGAACTGGACAGGAGCTGGGTAGCTTCTTTTAATTAATTCCCACCCATCATGGGAGCAGCCTCTCTAGATCGGGCATCCCCCAACACTAACCAGGCTGACTACCCAGCAGGTGACACAGGACACCCACTTCATCCCCTCCGATGCCATCACATGCTACATGCTGTGTATTAGGCGCAGGATTGTTCAAGGAAGAAAACGAACAAAAATCAGACACTACAAATATACAGCAGGCAGACATCAGAGGAGTCTCAGGAACTACCAGCGACTTAGGGTCCACACAGTCAGGAATCTTTTTGGGTAAAAAGGCACAGATTATTGCAGGAAGTCTGAGAACAATGCTTGACTATTTAAGGACAACAGTGTTTCCTTTCTGAACATCAGCATCATTAATTTGTTTTGGAGTCCAGCCAGATTACCATTTGATGCCTGCTCTCCTGTTAAGGTGGAAAAGGAAAAGTATTTGCAAGAACTTGCTCAATGTTACCAAAACATAATTGGCCTATATCTCTACTCACGTGCATTAAAGCTTTGTAAGCTGTCCATGATTGCCACAAGATGTTATGGAAGCATAAATAAGCTCAAAGCGCTACACAATTCCTGGAAAAAAATGGTCCTTTGAGGACTATTAAAATCAAATGCTGCAGATTACTGGCAGCTGGGAAGATACTGTCTGACCACTTTTGCCTTGTCCTAGTACTTTCATTTCATACCAGCAGCACAACATTTCCTACAGCTCGTCTCCAACCTCACCTGCCACACAAAGCTTTCCACCACCCAATCATAAAAACAGAGCAAAAAGCCAGAGATGCGGGTGACAAGTCATGGGCCAATTGTTAGGAATAAATTACACAGGATTGAGTAATTCACAGGAAAGGACAGGGTAAGAACCATTTGCACAAGGAGTTAAGGATTATTTCCAAATATTAACCACAGTAACAGAAATCACAATTGCTTTGCCAGTCACATGCAACACCAAGAAGTCCAAGCTTTTTTCCGTACATCAACCAGTCTCCAGTAACCCTTTCCATTAACCAGAAGACAATAAGCCACAACAATTACGCCACAAAAGGGAAAAAAAACGACGGAGCTGAAACAACAGCAGCACATTGGGACAGCACTGCAGGAACAGCACAAGCTGGCTGGATTTTGGGGTCTGGCTGCTTTGCAGCCCCCTCTGGCTGAGAAAACCCAGCATGGAAACCAGACTCTGCCCACTCATCCCCTCCGCTGCCATTGCAGACAGCAGTGGCAGGGGACAGCAGCTCCCCGCCCCATGGATGCATAGAGTTGCCTTGGCACTTATTCCACTGGAGGCAAGGAGCTTTTCTCCAGTTTTTAATTAAAATAAAAGAAATCCCTGCCTCTACCCAAACACACGTCTCCTGCCTGTGTGCTAAACAGCTTAATTTCCCCTTCTTTTACACTGCCCTGCAATTGCTTCTATTTGTTATGTCATCACCGATGACATGGTTTGCTCGAGGCCCTCAGTAATGAAGTGCAAAAAAGGTATTAAGAATACAGCCCACTCCCCCGCTGAGCGAGGGTTCAAATGAACGCAGGCGAGGGGAGCAGGGGTGCTTCTTTCCCCAAGCAATGAAGGGCTCAGGATGGGGATCTCAGTGGCTTTGGCTCCCTTTCCAGCTGGCTTGATCTGGGAACAGGTATCCCACAGCCTGCAGTGCTCTGATCCTGATTTACAAGGGCCCAAGATCCCTGATTAAAAAATCAGAAGTCCTGCAGCAATACTAGCATTTCTTTGCAGCAAGCTTTCTTAGTCACCCATCAGGGACTGCAGGCTGTTAACGAGTCTCCTGCTGCCTTTCCATGCTGCTTTGTGGTCAGAGCCACAAAGTTCAGGTTGGGTTTGCAACCTTGTTGGGTTTCTTTCCCTATTTATCCCCATTTCTGGGCTTTTGAGGCAAGTTTTTCTTCTGAAGATCAGTCACAGTTTGATGCATGTTAACCCCACTGAGGACACAGTTGTGTTTAAGTGACATTTTTTTCCTCATTGCTCATGCAAGCGCTTTGAGTGTTGCAGAAGAACTAGATGCTCACAGTCCTAAAAAGCTTACCTGTTGGAGTAAAGAGCACACTGGATCTCTGAGGAGAATCATTCCGTTGCCACCTCCTCCTGTCCTTCATGCTGATGGTGGGCAGATCTTTCTTCAAGGATTCAGGAGAGCAGCAAACCGCTCCCCGGCACTGCTTGAAGCTAAAGCTCACGCAAGGATAACACCAGCCCTGAGGGGGCTGGTGCCCTCGCTGCCTTCCAACACACCACCACCCTTGGCAGCCTTGCTGCTGGGGGCCACCCGGGGCATGCAGGGAGCCCAGAGGCCCAGCAGGTCTGGCACCATGACCTGTGGTGGGCTCACCCAACAGCACCAGCCTGGCCCCTACACTTCCTTGTCTTGCTAAAAGTAGAAATGCAGAGTGCCTTAAAATCAAAAACTAGCAGCATTTCCACAAACAAAAGCCAGAGGAGCCCTAACTCACCTGGAAGGCTAGAAGACAAGTAGAAAAGCCCTCTATCTGTCCCCCTCATCCCTTTATAGGGGAAGCCTGAGCTGCCCTAACTCTCTGCAGCTGAGCTGGAGGCTGCAGCCCCTCTGCACCTGAAACCAGAGCTGCCTGCACACTTACTGCTCGGGAGGAGGTGATGGGCGTAAGGTGGTGGAGCTGGTGGGGAATTGCTGTGTTTGGTGGCTCTGCAGCTCTGCTGAATTACACAGCGCAAGAGAGAATTGCCTTTTTGTGATCCCCGTTGTTTTAGTGAGCTGCAGTTGCGTTCCTGGGGCAGTCTGCTTTTCAGATTGGCCAGCTGTAGGTTAGGCTTTCAGTTGATTTATAGCTTGTTTTCCTAGGGTGGTTAGCTAGGAAACACAGAAAGAAAAAGGATTGAGACAACATATATTATCTTGTTTCAAGACCTTTCCAAGAATTGTGGCTCAGGGGCCGAGGGAAGCTCCCTCTTCCGTGTCAGCAAATCACAAAGCAGCAAGGAAAGTGCAGTTGTGCTCCTTGGGAGCTGAGGATTGGTTTTTGGAGGTGTTTTGAATCAGTCATTTTGGAAGAGCTTTAGGTGTCATTATACACTGAGTATCCCAATGGCTTGTCTGTATCCTCACAACAGCCCTAAGAAATAAGGAAATACACGTTCTACCTCACGCTTGGAGGCCTGGGGCACAGAAGGAGAGGTGAGGGCTCACCCCTGGGAAATGCAGAGCCCTGACCTTCCCATGGTGTGGCATCCTGCAGGAGAGCTGGGAGCAACCGCACTCCTCCAGGGCAGCTCCAGCCACCAGTCGTAGTCTGATGCGTGGTGAAAATGCAGCTTTCCTCCCAAAAACTGTGGTTGTTGCGTCCCCTTGCACTGGCCTAAGCCAAGGCTTTAAACCCAAGCGTCAGGCCTGTGCTGTGGGATGCTGTTGGTAATGTGCACGAGGCCCTCGGTTTTCCCTGTCTCCATGTGGGACAACCGGCTGGCTACAGGAACGTTATTTTTGCAGATACCTCCTGGCTAGGTGCCCACCGGGCTCTGGGGTGACCTCACAGCTTGGGCTGTTGTCCGACATGGCAAACCAGTGGGACGCCCTAACTCAAGCCCTGCCTTCAGCAAACCTCGCGTACTCCCTAAGGAATGGGGCGACCACAACAATGCAGAATCCTACCTCTTCTAGGCCGTCAGACCTATGCCGTATAATTATAGCCGTCGAAGATCCGGCATGCTTAACAGCTCAGTGATAGATGAGGTCCAACAGATGTTGGAGAGAATTAATGTATTTAGCCGGTGAGTTAGAAAATGGAAGACTGGAGAAGAAAAAAATAAATAAATACGATCCTATCACATGGCTCTTCTTAGCTCCTGCTTAGGCCCTGAACATTTCCAGAGCAGCAGCAGCAGCACGACTTGGCAGTAAGGCTGCATTATGTAATAGCGATTTCTTTGTTCCCTCCCACTTTAAGTTCTAGCACCGGGGAAGAAAAAAAAAAAAAAACCTCCTATGTAGAAACGTAGAGGGGGGAGCAAACGTTAAGAGGATGCTGAATCCCTTTGAGCTATTAATGGAGAATTGCATAACAGCTGCCGCGGGGTTGCTAGGTTTTACCACGTCCCCGCGCGGTGTTTAATATTACGAGGACGTGCGCTCGGCGGTATCGCTGCCGAGGCTGGGTACGGCCCCGCCAGCGGCAGCCGCTCGCCGGGTTTCCATGGAGCCAAGAGCAGCGGCTCTGCTCATTCACAATGAAATCCTCCAAGCGCCTCGCTAAACCCAGCTCCCCAAACGAGGCGGGTACAAATGAAGCCGAGCGGTGCTTCGCTGTTTGCTGCTCGCCTGATGGATGTGCGGGGGTGTGCCCGCTTCGTCTTAAAAAAGCGAGGTTTGGAAATTATGCCTGTTTTGTCTTGCCTGGCGGCTCTGCAGAGCTGCATGGTGCTTTTAACCCTCCTGTCCCCGGCTCTGCAACAGGCACCTTGTGCTGCTCTACAACAAATAAATAAAACATCTCCCAGACTGTGGGCCTGCTTTAATTTCCCCCAGAAACCCATCAAAAACCTTTCAGCTTCAAATTTGAAGCATTTTAATGGAGCTAAAAGTGCAGGTTTTTGACACATTGGCTTCATGGGGCCAGTTTGCATCCGTGCTGAGCGCTGAGGTGCTTTGCTTGTCCTTGCTGCTTGGAGAAGGGCAGCACTAGATGCCAGAGATCCTGCACATCCAATATGCATGTGAGCTCAAACAGCTTTTTGTTATGCCTCTAATTAGGCTAAGCAGGGTGTTGGATTCAAGTGCTAATTAGAATTGACCACTCTAAAATACATTAGGATATTTAGGGCTATGTGCTGTTTGCATATTCAGGTTCCGGCTCCTGCTGTTTTGTTTGTGTGAGTAATAAGATGACTCCATCCATCTAATCCCTTTTAACCTGTGGCATTATTTATTTTTATTTTATTTTGAGAGATACACCATGTCTAAGGAAATGGGTTTCTAGCAATGGGAATCCGCACACAAAGGTCGTGGAGGATGGGGATGGCCCAGCCTCGCTGCGTGGAACGCACCCGATGCCCTCCCGGCCCGCATTTGCCCTTCCCATTGTGAGCGCAGCCTGCTGGCATACGGAGCAGCTCGGAAGGAAACACATCAGACCCTTGGGAACAGCTCAGTGTGCCCACGCAGGGCTGGCCCTCACCCTGCCCGGTGCGAGCCCATGTCCCCCACGGCACAGGGCTCTTGGGGCGGCTCTGGGCCACCACCACCTCCAGCCTGGTTGCCAGCAGCTCGGGTGGACGTCTCTGACCTGCTCGCCCTGTCTGCAGGGTACAGATGATAGTCTTCAGGTGTTCAGTGATGCCTTAACAAACCATTCTTACTTTGGTCTAGATGCCATGTTACAAAGTTGAATGAAGAGCTTTCACTAAAAATTCATAAACATTTAGGTGACCCTGGGTTTTGTGGAGCCAAGACCAAAGCACAGACAGGACCTGGCTCAGGCTGCGCCTTGCTCCAAGCAAGGGGTTGGTGTGATGAAGCTGATGCAAACCCAGGCTGGTCCAGGTCCAGCGTGGGCTTGGCCCCATTTCAGATTCATTCCTGAAGTCAGGCTGATGAACTTCCAGCCCTCAGGTACATTTACAGGGAATGAACACAGACATATCTATGGCCCAACAGAGCCATAATTTCTGCCTGAATGCTTTATTATTTGAAAATCGTAAATAAGGCAAAGTGAAAAGGACAAGCCCCTCTAATCTACGAGTGGTGTGCTAAATGATGGTGGTAAATCTCTGCTGGCTCCATGACAGGTAGGGCTGATTGGCACACCCAAATAGCAGTGATTTTATCCCACAAACCAAACTGAAGGTGTGGAGATCAGGATTTTGAGAAGAAAACATATCCAGAAGGTTCTTTTCCATTTTTTCCATCCCTTTCTTGTATCTCCAGATACTGTTACTTTAGTGTGAGAGTGATGCTAAGTGAATAAAAGAGAAATGTCACTATTTTTAAAGTCACAGACTCATGACAAGGCTGGGATGGGAACAGCTAGCAAGGCATTGCAAAAGACTGATCCTGCTTGCTGAGAGACCTGAACTGAATATACTTTGCAAAAGTTTTGTTTAGAATATTTTTTTCCAAGATATCAGGAAACTGCCCCGAAGTTTCTATCTGGCCAAGCCCGGGGCATCCTCCGTGCCCCCGAGCTTTTTTGAGATTGTATTTGCAGAGCACCTTGGGGTCTTTTTACACGAAAGGCACTATGTTGAATTTTCTCCTGATGCTGCATTGCTGTGCACAAACTGCAGATTGCAGAAATTCTGCCCCCGAGAGCTTCAGTGCTGTGGGGAGCAGGGGGACCTTCAGGCAATCGTCACTCAAAACCAGATCATTTGAGAAGGTGTCCCCCCTTCCATTCTGAATGGCTCTGGCTGAGATATCTGAGCGGAGGAAAACTCCACCCCTGCAGCTTCTCCTTAGAAAGAGCAGCAAAGTCCAACTAAATTAAAAACAAACAAATAAATAAATAAAAAGGAAATTCATATTCTGCAGAAAGAGTTTCTGTTCTCCCTTCAGTCCCACAGGAGTTTTCTGTAAGGCAATCAATGACTTTTAAAAAAGTCCAGTTTTTTTTGTTGCCATGATATTTGCTGCATCGTGCATCCCGACCTCAACTTGGGTTGGAGCAGCTGAGGAAAAAGAGAAGAATGAAGAAAAAGGATTGGCTTGGACAACGACGCTCACACATTTGCCTTCATGTTGATGTTCCCTGCAGGGGGGATGCTGGGGTGATGCATTTGTACCATATAGCACTGTAATTTCTCCACTAGAAAATCCATTCCCAGCATCGCACAGGGACCGCCAGCACTGTGGTCCCTCGCTGCCCTGGAGCTGAGGGCTCAGAGATTTATTTCCAGGTCATTGCTGGCCAACAGGCCTCACAAGTGAGTATCTGGAGGGGAGGAAAATCGGCTTTGTGGTTATCAAGGGCCAGAGCTGGAGCCATTGCTTCCAGCCGCGCAGAAGCAATAGCTGCAGCTGTTTGTACACGGCATTATTTCCTGGGTACCTGACTTGTAGGTACAATTAAGGACTTGTAAATCTGAGGAAATCTTAAATTAAGGGACAAAAGTGTGCCTGCAAACATTTGTGCCTGCCATTTTTCAACTGTAGTAGGGGAAGTCCTGTTAAAGCGAGGATGAAAAATTGGTCCTATGTCAATAACCTGCATGAATGATGCTCGAGAAAACTGGCAAGTCATCAAAAGACCCTGTTCTCTATTTAATTCTCTCCCTAGCTCATTATGGATTACCACGTTTTGTCTAGTTAGCGGCATGATTATGGAAATAGAAAAACCATTTTTCTCTGCTTCTTATCTAAAAGATAAATGAGGCACATATAATTGGCTCAAGTTATCATGTAGAAGTGAGTGCCAGTGAGGCAGCTCTTTTTTTGTCCTCGACTTGAAGTCCTGAGGCACAGTGAACTGTCAGCCTACTGCTCTGGTTGTTTTCTATCCCCAGCATCCACATGCTCACCCAAAAGCAACACATTCACTAAGAGCTGAAATATGTCACCAGAAAGGGCTGTTCTATCCCCAAATTAAACTTTCTTTCCCCAGATTAAGCCCTAAATTGGAGACACCCTGACCGAAGCAAACACTTTCCAGCAGGCTGCCAGGCTGGACTTCTGGCCCCAGTTATAGCTGCCTCAGCTGGTGGGGACCACTAGGTTTGCATGTGTTTGGGCCCATGAAATCTGCACTTTGGTACTTAAAATCATCTGCCAAAGAGTTCAGCAGCCGTGAAGATGGGGTCATCAGTCCTGCTTGTGCTGTCGTTGCATTTGCTCAAGCCTCAGAAGACACTATCAAGTGATGTTAACTAGAAAACATCAGAAAAAGCCCCAGCAATTTGGAAAGGCGCTTTTTTTTTTTTTTTTCTCTCCCATGTTCTTTTATATCTTTACTCAAAGAGAAAATGTCTGAGAAAAAGAGGAAAGCATATCGGCTCTTCTTTAATTCCACAGCGGAAAAAAGAGAAATGGGAAGGAAACAGGATGCTTTCCCTCTGGTTTATATTTTCAGAGCTGAATTCTTCTCTAAATATTCTCCACTCATTTTGCTCAAAGCCTATTTTTAGAAACTCCAAAATAATAATTGCTGAAATTCCATTTTTTGATGTGCAAAGCATTATTGGCCAAAAAATTTTTTGCAGTTTCCCGTGGCATTCAGTCAGTGCAGCAGAATTTACCGGACCTTGGTGGACGAAGCTGGCTTGAGAGGACACAAAACTGTCTGGGCATCAGCCGCCCCGGCCCATACTGCCTCCGTGGGGCTCCTCTGTCGCTGACAGCACGTTCCCAAGAAAGCCCCAAATGCTCTTCTCTTCGAGAAGAAGTCTTGGAAGATTCCTTGCGTAGGTTCACTAAAAAAAGGCAAAAGAGCCAAAAAGGAAACTGAAAAAGAAAAACAGAAAGATTATGGAACTTTTCTCTCCAACTTACTTCTGAGTTGAAAAATGTCACAGAATACTTAAATTCCAAAAATATCAGGCAGCCCTGTGAGCTGTGAGCAAATCTAGACCCAAGTGAGATCAGAATCAGGCTTGATTTGCTCATGGTTGTGTTAAATTCATAAAAATAATTTGCCATTTTCCTGGAAGCAGCCCCCCTTTGCACTTTTCACATACAGAAATATGCCAGTGAGCAATCCATTACGTTGTCCTCCCACAATTATTATTTTTCGAAATGATGGCGAGATGACAGGAGACTGTGGCTCCAGGTTGTGAATGAGCAGTGGGAACAGATGGGCTTGCGACAAGCAGCAATCCTGCTCTCCTGCTACAGGCACTACCACCAGCAACCCCCAACCAACGTGCCCCGAAAATATAGAGCAGTGGAATTGTCCCTAAACACAGCATTTCACAACGTTTTCCAGGAAGCATCAATATCTATGTAATAAGGAAACGGAGCTGCAGATGCTAAAGTACTTACTGCATTTTTTTTTAATGCAGGGACAGCTTCAATTATCCCGCTATCATGTACTAAATAAGGTTGATTAATCAAGGTTTAAGATAACAGAAGGAGTTTTCAATGCCATTAACGTGTCTCAAGGGATTCGCCCTTCTTTTGGGTAATGGGAAGCTTCTGGTTGTGAAGACATAGATAATAAGGATTTATAGCACCGCAGCGTGCAGTGTTTCTCATAAGGGACACTATGAAAACATGGGCACATGACAGCAAATAGTTTCAATTATTTAGCTCCCCACTAGCATGCCGGGATGGGGCTGCCTGCTGCTTCACCCTCGCCTCAGCCTTTTGCTTCTTCTCTTTGCCTTTCTCCATTTCCCAGTGTTTCTGCTTTGCACGTGCCCTTCTTCTTGCCAAACAACTGCTTCAAAAAAAGGAGAAAAGTCACAAAAAGGGCTCTTTCACATGGCAAATGACTCTTTTAAAATATATACACCGTGTGCCCACCCTGCGCGATGCTGCTACGTGCTGCGGGTACACCTGGGTACGGTTTTCTGGGCAGGCTGGGGAGAAGGTGAGGTCAGACCTGACTGTGGGGACAAAGCTCCCAAGCGTGCCAGGACAGCGGGCAGGGGGAAGCCCTGCGCAGCCGTCACCATGCCCCTGGCAATAAGCAGTGCCCGCAGCAGCAGCGTTGGTCTCCTGCTGCATGGGAGGCTTCTGTTAGCCTTGCAAGGGCTGAGTTATTTCCTTCAGCAGGCACCAAGTTAG
Organism: Anseranas semipalmata; assembly: GCA_013399115.1. Classification (NCBI taxonomy): domain Eukaryota; kingdom Metazoa; phylum Chordata; class Aves; order Anseriformes; family Anseranatidae; genus Anseranas; species Anseranas semipalmata. The sequence continues at coordinate 91,799 of VXAA01001329.1, forward strand.
GTTGCTGCTTTTGAAAAACGTAGCCTGAATAAATGCTGTGTGCATCCCAGATGAGTTTTTTTTTCCTCACTATATTCCCTAATTTCCTTCACACAGGAAAGATGCAAGTATTTGTTGCTTTCCCTCCTTACGCATTTGCTACTAGGGCTTTCAAGCCCAAGGACCTTCACTTTGAACAGAAATGTAGTTTCTGATGTTTCCTATACATAAGCAAGGAAAATGCACTGCTACATCTCTAACCTATTTCCGTGCTCAACACATTTCCCCCCTGCAGACACGGGGATCTCCTCCAAGTCCCCGAGATTTCTGCTTCCCATCCCCTCCGACATCCCTCGCTGGCTCGCAGTCCTCGGGGTGCAGGGAGGGCAGGGGCACGGCTGGGACCGGGGACTGGGTGGCTGGGGCTTGGGTGTCCCCAGCAGTGGGGGGCAAAGGGGCTGGGGGGCAGCGGGAAGGGCCAGGCTGTGCACCCCTGGCTTGTGTGGCACAGGCACCTCGGGGAGCTGTGCGTGAGTGTGTGTGTGTGTGTGCGTATGGGGATGGTTTGGGATGGGGAGGAGGGGGATGATGCAGCTTTTTCATGCCTCGTAAAAATAGAGCCAGGAGAGAGAAAAGCAATATTTCCATTCGAAAAGAGGGAGGAAAAAGCCAGATAAAAGATATGAATTTTCCTCCAAGACAGACTGCTAAATAGGCTCTTCTTGTTCACTGAGGTTTGGTAATGCGAGTTGACAGGATATTAAGGTTATTTCAGGTTCTTCTGTCTCCCAGGGTCATAAGCCTTCTGCTATGCATGTTAATCCATCTTAGCATTCCTCCGAGTAGCTACGTAAGTAGGGCAATCGGTTTAGTACGTACCCTTTCCATTTACAGCCTAGCTAGGAGGAGAAACCTCCTAATTAGCAGAATACCCAAAGAAAATCAGGAGAGACTTTAATATCACAGGGACACAGCACAACCTCCCACGATTACGGAAAGACAAATCTTCCTTGGAAATATTTCAGGACCGAGCGGCGGGAGCGGTCCAGGAGCTGTGCGAGGTGTCCGTCCCGCAGCCTCTCCCTCTGTCCGTCCCCCCACCAGCCAAAGTCTGCCGGGCAGGCGCTGAGCCCCACTGCTGCACGAGGCAGGAGGAAGCCAGAGCCCAAGCCTGACATTGCTGCGTCCCCAAACAGCAGCAGCATGGTCGCCGTCCCTGCTGCGCCCCAGGGTGCTGCCACCCAGCCCTGGGTGCGTGGCACACCCAAGTGTGTTAGCCTCTTGTCTGCAGGTCGTGGAAAGCCCCAGCAGCTTTCCAGCAGCATTATGGTGACATCAGTGAATGATGCTGAGAATAATACCACTCATTTTGAGCCCAATGCATTGAAAAGCTGAGTAACCGCCCTAAATTCTCCACTCTCTCACCATGTTTGCAGTGACTCACTGCAAGCTTCTAAGCAATTTCCAAATTATCTAACAGAGCCTGCAAACCATTCCTCTGTCTTAGTGTGCTGATGCTGGAGAGAGGGTAAAAGGGGCTGTGGGTGCTGCTGCTTGGCTCTTCCCAGCTGCTGCAGCGATGGAGCTGCCGGCCAGCCCCGAAGCCCAGTTCAAACAAACACTCTCATTGCTTACATCTGATCTCAGCACGAGCATCGTGTCTGTATGCAGGCAACTGGTCCAGCAAGTCCCATCGTGTGAAGTTCAAGGGCCAGCAGAGGTTCTGCAAAGAGAGGCGATGTGCAGGGAGCGCACCGCTGCACTGGTCCTGCCCAGCCCTGGCCAACCCACAGCTTCTGCACTGCCTGCTTGCAGGGGAAAAAAACAGATGCAGGGTTTTTAAAGACCGACATGTGCAGTGAGTTAAGTGATTTCACCTTTTAGGTGAAAAGATGGAAGGAGATATTTCAAAGCTAAAGGCACACTCACGGGGAAAAGCTGGCTCTGTACCAAAAAGCTTCCTTTGGGCATGGCCCGCAAAGGGTTTTGCTCCTGGGCAATGATGGAGAACCACGGAATTTTCTACATCCTCATCAGCAGGAATGCAACACAGGCAATGCAATACATGGGAGGGGGCAGATGGAAATTTAATAAGTTCATTTATAGATAAGAGCCAAAATTTCTTTTCAGTTCTCCACTGGCACTGGCTGCCATCACAGAGCCATCAGCCAGGGACGCGACTCGCCATTACAGAGACAACATCCCTAGGAAAAATGAACAAAAAACATGATGGTGCAATTGGTGAGTGAAACAAATAGTATTTCCACTTACAGGTGAAATATCTGGTCAAATGGCGTAACTCTGCATTTCCCATCCAAGTGATACCTGCTGTCCACCAGATCTTTCCTGAGGTCTTCTCTACTGACCAGAAAAGGCTCTGCTGCCAGGGATGGTGCCATCCTGCTTCGAATTCTGACTGCCTCCTCTCACCAGGGGGACAAAAAGGCTAGAAAATGCAGATGGCCTTACTTAGGAAAGCCTGGTTAATATTTTGTCTTCTTTTTTCCATTCTGGGGAAACCAAATTAAATGATATTATTTGTAAAAGATGGCTTTAATCAGTTTTACTAACAAGATATAATGAATCTGTGAATTCATAGAATAACTCCAATGATTTCAACCCAATGAGCAAAGGATGAGTTTGTCACAAGAAAGAAATGCCACTCAGCCAGTGGAGTAAGTAAAACAATAAATGACTGCACATTTACATCAATCAGTAAGGCAATTACACAAAATATTACATGAACCGTGATTAATAAGGGATGACAAATTTCCCAAAAGGATAAAACATAGGAAAAATATAAAACCTAAATGAGAATCAACTGAACAACTGGAGAGAGGAGCAGGTAGCACTTGGTGCTCTGGCGTCCCATGTGGTTTCACTCAAAGGTCACGGCAACAATCTGAGCATCCCTAAGATGGACACGTGTACCATGCAGTGCATGCTGTGAAACGGATGGGTATCTGTTAGGAGGTGCTGCTGGTGCAGGTACAACGCAAAAGCTCACGTCCTTTGTCTTCTCGTCCTTATGTCCTCAGTCCTGGCCACCACTGTGCTGCTTCCTCCTGGGAGCCCACTCCTGCTTTACTGGAGGAAAAACGAGCAGCAGAAGCAGAGGCAGAAAAGCACATTTCTTGTCAAAACCGAGCCTTGCTGGAGGACATGTGGGTGCCCCTCGGGCAGGTGTGCCAGGCGAGGGCCAGCTCAGCACCACCAGCTCCTGCAAAGGTCCCCCTGCCTCCCTGTCCCCGCCTGGCATCGTCTGCTTGCTGGTGGAAGCTCTTCTACGCGACGTGAGTGCTTACAGCTTGAATCAGTTACTGTGCGTCACCGAGTCATCGTCACAGTGTGTGCTCTTAATCTCATCAAGAAGGGCTGAAATATTTTAGCTTTAACCTCATCCCCTGAGGTTTGCACAGGCTCAGCAGGCCAACAGCATCCCCACAGATGTCCCAGCCCATCTGACGGGCGGTAACCCAAGGGGTTGCTCCATGAACTCAGCATCTCCTGCCTCTTCAGCATTTGATTTCTCCTGCTACCATTTTTTTTTTTCCCCAGCCTAGGTGATGTAGTGCATTGGGAAGTTGCTATACAAAAGACTATGAGGTTTTGTGGCTCGGTGGCTGTGAGGTGTGGAGGTGTTGGTGTAGACTGGGGCTCCCTCAAGCAAGCCAGCACTTCCTGGGGAACCCAAAGTCATCTGGAATACTGGGGCTGATCTGACGTGAGGCTCCAAACATATCTCATTATATCTTGACAGCGAATGAAATACCACCATGCCACGTGCAGTAAATCACTAGAGACCAGCACAGCTTAAAGCCAAATCGTGGTGTTTTCCCTTTTCTCACCACTACCACCACTCCAAACAGTGAGGTCCACCATTTCCACCCCTCCGGGACCCCAGCCCTGCCCAGCTGGGTTATTACCGCAGCCTTGCTTCCCCCACAGCTTTCAGTTCCCTCTCTCTCTCCCCGCAGCCGTGCGTGGCTGCAGCCCCCGGCCCCCGGCCGAGGAGCTGCCATCCCCATCCCGCCCGTGGTAGCTGCGACGTGGGTGGCTGCCTCTTCCCGCACCAGAGAGCTGAGGTAAATCATCCCGGGCTTGCATGTGAGTCTATTTATTTTAACGCTGTGGAGTTTGTTCCCTCTCCAGACAGTATGTAAGGGCGAAGCGCCAAAATCTGTGCTGATGTATAGCTTTCCCCCTCAGATTTATCATATAGCGCAAGTGTAAGTCAGGGCAGAAGACTGCAAGGAGCTGGACCATGCTCCTGTCCATGCTGCCTTTAATTTACAAGAGAGCTGAAAACCACAGCACACGTTGGAACTCCTTGTGTTTGGTTTGCCTGCAAGATTTGGTCTTTGGTCCATCTTTTGCTCCTTGGGGGGCCGTGCGGCCAAAGGGAGACGCAGCGGGAGCGAAGCCCGTCCTTTCTGTGCTTTGGTAGAAAGGCGTGGAACTATGCCATGGGAACCACACTGCTTCCTCCGCGCTGGCAGGTCGGTGTGGAACAGAAGGAGGTGCCAGCTCTGCTCACTGACCTCAGCATTGCCTGGGACCGGCGGCGAGGGGAGGTCATGCATGCCAGGGACCGGTGTCAGCCACAGCGGGAGCCTGGCAGAGCTGCGGCGTGAGTGTCCGTCCCTCCTGCCACCGCCCCGCTGGAGCCTGGGCAGCCACCAGGGTCCCTGCCATAGCCCAGGGCTCCCGTAGCCCAGGGCGAGCCTGCAGGGCCGGCCGTGCTGCGCCGAGCGCCTTATTTTCAGCTCTCTCTGAAAGACGTTAATTCTCCTCTTCCCACACATCAGTTTTTTTCCCTTCCTGCACCATATCACTGCCTCTTTTTGCTGCAGTGTGGTGTTTCTTGACCCCAGGAGGAATTCAGTCTTGGGACAAAAGTCATCGTCCAGAATTAGCTTTTTAGTCCGTCTGGACAGGCTGGTGAAACGCACCTGGGTGCAGCTGCCACACTGTGTGAGGGACGGGCTAGCCAGTTACAGGGCTTCCGAGTGCAGGAGCAAATTCACACACACAAAATCAGTTTTTCAGATACAGTAGGGAACCCATTAAGCTTTGTGTGGTTATGCAAGCTGATACAAATGCCTTATTAATTAGAAAATCAATCGCGCTGTCCAGCTGATTGATGTTAATCTTACACTGAGAGGGGGGAACAATAGTATAATCAAGACTAGATCATTTCTTCCCATTACAGGGAAGGGGACAAGACTGCTTTTCAAAGTGATTCTGCTGTGATGAGCTGCAAGGATATACGTCATGTGGTAAGGGCTCTTTTAAGATGTGGCACATTATTGTGATCAATAGTACTCAAATTCATTCTGGATCCTGAATCTGAGGAAATTTTATCTGAAGATAAAAGGAAATTATAATATGATCAGAGGGTGTCACAGAGGAGGAGAGCTGTAATTATCCCAGGGCAGAATTAATAAATAGGGAAGAGCCCAAACCCTGTGAAATCAGATGAGAGCAAGAAAATGTTAAGGGTGGGGAAGGCATTTCATGGCATCCAGCTAATGCTTCAAAACTATGAAATAATTTGTTTTTAAACAATTGACTACAGTTCAAAAGCCAGATGTTAGACAAACATAGAACAATAATTAAAGGACCCAACTGATTCTTCTCCTGTTCCACATTATTTGCAGTCAGTCCTAGCAGCTCAAGCACCGGGAGCAAATAGCCCCAGCAGCTGTATTCGTACTGTCCCAAAGCAGTGTGCCTGGCCAAAAATTTTTGAAAAATACAGGCAAGAATCACACTAAGTGGTTGGAGGATGACTGGAATACAGTCCTTTCAACATGAGTCAAGCTCTGCAAGAAGAAAATAGCTCTTTACCATGCAAACGCATGTTGTTTTGGTTCCAGGCTAGCTGTTGTATAGCATATCCTATATAACATAAGACAAAGCCCCAAGGCTTGTAAGCCAAGTAAAATGCAAATTACACCACTGACACAGCTGAAGGCTTTATGCAACTTTAATCAAGGGGGGGGGTGCAATGTATTTGTGAGATAAATGAGCAGGGCAGCTATATTAGAAATAGTGAGCTCTTGAGACGCAGCCTGACTAATAGGCTGGAACATGGGTAAGAAAACGTTCACCTTGACCACCAAAGTCTAAGGATATTCACGCTTGCAAAAAGCATCATACTCATTCTGTGCCATTGGCATTTAGCATTTCTGTAACAGCTTATGGAAATGCTCCACACTCCAGCGGCTGTTCCTTTTCTTTTTCGTCTTTATCACTCTGTGCGGTACACAAGCACGGTGAAAATTCAACAAGGATTTGGGCCCTGCTGGGCTACAAACACACACCCTGAAGAGTGACCAGTTTAAACAGACATAGTGGACAACAGACTGATATAGAGTAATAGCAGAAACTGGGAGGTATTGGATCAAGGACTCATGTTAATCTGAAGTGCTGGTCTCCAAAGCAGGGGGTTCCAGCCCATGCTCAGTAGAGGAGACCCATCTCTGGGCTGCCCAGAACAATCTGCAAAGCTTCTGCCCCTCTGTGCAACGTGGGTTACTCGCCTTCATTGGTAGCTGGCTGTTCTGCCTACTGGTATGAGCATCGCTCCAAAAGATTCTAAGGCGGTTGGTGGTGAAAAGTCACCCTCCTGGTGTGGGGAACAGGCACCGAGAGAAGGAGAAGAGGTGTGAGGTGAACCACTGAAAGAAAACAGAACTGAAAAATAGGACTGTACAGTCAGGTTTTCATCTGATGCAAATCTGAGTGATTCATAGTAAGAAAGCCTGCTAATTTGGGGGGTAAAAGCACTGGAAATGCCTGATACATAATGTGGGAAATTGGCTCATCAAGTAGTTGTTACTTTTCCATGCCGAGCTCTGGTGAGTTCGCTGAAAGCTTTGCAAAGGCCCTGGGAGACACAGAAGTTTTGTAATGGTTCCTGCTGGCTGCTACGGCCTTGCCTCATTTTGTTTCAATATGAGTAGGCACTCAGTGTGTCCTGGGATCAAACGCACAGCGGCTCCCCGTGCTGCTTCATGTACTATGCACGCTGCAGCTGAGACATTTGCAGTTTCATAACTCAAGAATTCAGAAATAGATATAAATTTACACGTTCTGCCACAAACAGATGGTGCCTTTGGCTGGCTTTCGCTGCATTCCTCGAAGGTAGCACTGGGTTGCAGAAGTCGATCTTTCTACAATGATCTCTGCTTGCAGGGGTTTTGGGGGTTGTTTTGGTTTCCCATTCATATTTCACACTGGCAGGAGCTGAAAGAACACATGAAGAATTACCGATCTATTTCCTGTGCCGGGAGACGTGATAACAGCTGTAGATGGCCATGAAATGAAGTTCTGGCTCTTGATACTCCATGACACCCAGCTGGACTGATGTGAGCAAAGAAGATACCAAACCCACATCCAGATTTTGTGGCTAACCTGCAGCTCTCAGGATGAGGAATTGGGGGATTCCTCCAGATATCTCTGCAAAGGAAAAAAAGAAAAAAACTGGCTGAAAAAAAACCAGCTGCTAACACGGCTGATGCTTAGGATGTGGCCATATTCTGGGCACAGGAATATTTGAGCACGTTGCATGGGGACCTTCACAGTTGGCTGTGAGGACATATTTTCTCTGGATGGGGGTAGCTCAGGGGAACAGTCCTCCTGGCCCAGCGCGTTTAGGTCCAATTCCAGCAGAAAAGGTCATTCACAAGGAAATGGTATCTGCTAATGTGCCCACAGGGAGAACTTGCAGCAGTTTCCAGGCTTGAGCGCAGCTGCTCCAAGGGCCAGGGAAAGCTCAACCACTTGCTGCAGGTCTGCTCATCAGCTCATCTATCCGCAGCCTTCATGAATGACTGCCGTGTCCTTGTGCCACCCGCGCCAGCAGTGTCTTTTTGGTGGGGACACAGCCCTGGCTCCTCCTCACAAGAAACTCATCCCGACCCAACTCATTTCTCTATATCCTTTCTGACTCCCTTCGCATCCCCTTGCTGCTCTTTCTGCATAGGCTACACCCAGGCATGGGTGCCGCGGAGCGGCTGGGATGGGTGAAAGCATTTTGGAGGCAGAATTGGCTGTACTCCGGGGGCTTGTCGTGTAAAGGGAGTACAAGCCATTTGGGCCACCAAGAGAAACACTTCTGAACAGTGAGAAAATCTGGGGAGGATTACATGTTACAATTGTGGAAATCTTCAGCTTCTGAGCTGACACTGAATTTATTGGGGAGGAAATGAAGGAGAGATGACAAGAGGCAAGAACGACCTAGCAACAAGTGCACCGGGGGAAGCAGCTCCGATTATTTCTCAGCCAATCACTCAGAAAGCGAAGATAGGCAGCTCTTCAAGCAACCCATTTAACACTGGCACCGTAAAGTAAAAGGAAGCTTGCCAGCAGATTTCATTAAAATACTTTTCCATCAGTTAATAATCATTCTCTGTGCTTTAATAGCACTTCCCCTCCAAGATTTTGAAGCACACCCATAAATGTCAGCTCAACCTTGGGAGAGACATCTTCTCAGAGCTATTTTACACGTGGGTAAATAGAAGGACAGAGAGATGGCTCACCAAAGTCCTGTGGTGTGGCCCTGGACCTGCACCACGGCAGTGCTGCATGAAGCCAGATAACCAAGTGGCTGTTTGCATAATCATGGCCTGAGTTAGTGGCTGAGCCAGGAATCAAATCCAGGACTGGTGACTCTCATTCACTGCTTTTCCCCTTCTAAGAAAACTTTCCACAGACTCTGGATGAGATGTTATATGCCAAATTCCAGGAATAAGTAAATTGGAAACAAATGCACCGTATGACCTAGGAAAGTGTGCTTACGACAGCACTACTGCTGCCATTGCTGCAGCACCGATCGGTGCATGCAGAGGTCCGGAGCCAGAAGAACAGCACCGTGGCTCCCCACTCCCCCATGGATGCCACGTGCAGTTTGAAGGGGGCTTCCTCGTGCAGGTCAGTTGGCTTCTGCATAGCAACACTGAATATAGGAATTTTCTAAGCTGGAGGAATGCTCTTCATTGATTTTTGTCTATGGTCCAGTCAAAAACATTTCTGAGTAACTGGGAATTCTAATGATGAAACAAGTACCCATGTACCCATACACCATATTACGTTTAGTCTTAATCACTGAAAACAGACAAACAAACAAACAAACAAACAAAAAACTATTAATCTGCTTGAAAAGAGAGAAACTTTTGCTGTCCATTCCAAACAGAAATTGCTCATAGTAAGTATTGTTGTTGACATCACCAGCCCCTTCAAAAGGACCATGACAAGGATTTCTCTGGTACTATGCAGTTGCTGCCCTTCATTTTTTCAGAGATGTCCTCTCACAAGAGGCCCCTTTGTTACAAGGGGCTACACCCCGGTCTTCTTCAGAACCGAAGGCCCTGGCGTTCCCCAAGTGCACATGGAAACAGGTGACCTCAGTAAAAATGGTAACAATAGTGACAGTACGTTGTGAATCAAAATCTTGATCCTAAAGGGTAATGTTATGAAATCCATACTGACCTTTCAGTGGTGTTCTCCAACTAGTGACAGTGCAGGGCGGAGTAATTCCTCCATAAATACTCTGGTCACTGTGACAGAAGCGCCATAGCCCAGATCCAGCACAGCCTGTGCGCTCTCAGCCCAAGTGTTTCACGATTACGTTATCTGATGCTTCCGTCCCAGCCTCTCCGGAGACACTGATGTCAGTTCTCCGCACTCACAGGCAGATAAGTGGAAAACCACACATATTTCTGGTAAAGCTGGATGTAATCCCATATCAGAGAAAGCTTCTGATGTTTTAATATCTCGCTTTTTTCCTGGTTTAAAAAACAAACAAAACCCTACAAGTCCACAAGCACATAGCAATGTTTAGTCTGCGAGGGAGTTCCTTCCCTGGGCACAGCCCCTGTCCCGCATGCCTGCGGGACCCCGAGCGGGGCTCAGTCAGAAACCGCCCTGCCTTATCTTATATCGCGGAGCTGCTATATGCTGCCCGGCCTTTGCCTCACAGCACGATGCCTGGCACAAAGCGTCCCTGAGGCTGAGCTTTCAGGAGACTGCAAATCAGGTTTTGAGGGCACTGGGTGAAACTGTTGCAGTGACACACATTAAGGAATAGTTTCTGCATATCCTTAATGTGATGGAGTCGCGAGAGACAAGGGGACATGGACAAGCATCAGTTCCTATCAGTGCTGATGACCAGCCCACCTGCCAACCCGCTGCTCGACCCCGGCCCAACAGCCCGTCTCCCTGCCTGCGCTCGTGTTTCGCAGCCAGGAGGGGAAAGGAGAGGAGATGGTAACGTGCTTTTCCTTTTTCCGAGACAAGCGACCAGAGGAGGCACCACCGTTCCCATCAGCTGTCGTGTGAAAGCGGTCACCGCGCTGCCGGCAGAGCCGCGCCGCGCCCCAGCTGGGCTCTGGCACCGCGAGATCGCCCGATGCAATGTGATGCACAGATGTTGACAAATTCTCCCACGTGAAAAAAATATTAAGTCGTTACAACCAAACAGCCTCATAAACAGAGCTTAGGAAACTGTGATAAATCAAGTTAGTTGGGCTGCGGAGTTGGTACAAGCCGCTGCCTCAGCTAATGCAGATGGAGAGTTCAGCACACGCTGCATAGATCAGCGTTTTAACCACAGCGTTTACAGCCGTAATGAATACTAAAAGCCCAATAAGCAGAAGCCGGAGCCGCTCAGACACGGCTTCATACAGATGTCGGTGGCATTGTCTTCCATTTTATTTGCTAATGAGTTATCGATAGTGGCAATTTGCTGCTGATGGTGCTGCAGGTTGTAAAAGCGAAGTGTTAACAAGTCCTGCTGGAGGAGGAAGCGGGCGCCAGACCCCAGCGTGTTGGGGTGCGCGGGCCGGTGGCAGGCGCGGGGAGCTGGGGGCCAGCGTGCTGGATGTACCCGTCTGTGCAAATGTATACGTTGGTATAGGCACTGAGCTGCCCGGCTCACGGTGAGAATTGATTTCACTCTGTTTGTGAAGTGCTCCAGGGAGGAAACCCCAGGCACAAGCAAAATATTGTTATTTTTATGCATTGCGGTTAAGGGACGAGAGTTTTGATGTTAAACAAATAAATGCACACAGCGAAATAGTCGCGGGGAGCAGCTCCCGGCCCAGGAGGGGCAGGTTAGAAGTGCAAGGAGGGGACGGCACCCTGCACCCCTCGGATGAAGCAGCATTGACCAGTCCCCGAGCCGAGGTGCCGAGCCGGGCGCGCTTCCAGCCAGGCACAGCGGCAGCAGGGCGCTGCCCCGAGGAAAACACGCCGGCACCGCGGGCAGGGTGCTGGCGAAATAAAGCACTGCCGCTGCGGTTGCTCTCGTTACTGAGCGCCCAGCCCTTTCAGTCCCTCAGATAAAAGGCTGTGAGTGCAAAGTGTTAGTGCTGATATTTTTATAATGTAGAAGATAAGTGGTGTCCGTGAACTGGCATCTCTGTAGGGTGCTGCAGGCAAAGCAAACACTGATAGTCACCAGGTGCTGGGACTCGAGCGTTTGCAACGAGCATTGCTGTTTCTGCATTGTTTTTCCTGCATGTGCTCATGCCATCAGGGGTCTGCTAAGAGGGGAGCACGTCCCGTGCCATCCCCGTGCTCCCCCTCCATGAGCACCTGCTCTAAAACATCGCTCTGCCCTGCTGCTATCACAATACCTCCACAGACTGTCCTGGTGCCTGCTGCTCCTCCTGCCCCTTGGGGAACCCAAAGGGACACCCGCCTGGGCTCGCAGGGAGCAGGACGGTGCCGCTGCCGGGGGCAGAGCAACCTGCCCCTGCAGCCTGACCGCCCAGCACCGCGTGCGCACACACGGCGGTCATGGCTCTGCGCCCGGCCGGCCGCCAGCAGCTCCTTGCCCATTTCCCTGCTTTGTTCCTTGTTTCCTCCCAGCAGGCTGAGCTCGGGCTTGGTCAAGCCGACAGAGGGGCCTCTGCAGAGCTGGGGCCACCTCCGCTTGCCATCTTCTGCAGGCAAGCCATGTCCCGAACGTGGCTGAAACACCGAGCAAAAAAGCACAATCTCTCCGTGCATGTCTGCCTTTCACCTTCAGTTGTCTTCTTTTACAGCTTCTAATTTTAATTTCAGCTAATTAATGTGTTAGTGGTTGTAGCTGGGGATTTACAGGCTTAGGTGCCGCCAGCAGAGCCCTGGAGTTACGGACTTGGTGGAGGAGCAGGGAGCTGGCCGGGCTGCAGCCGGCTGGCCGCAGGGCTGGATGGAGCCTGCGTCGCAACCAGCAGGCAGGGGACCTGGCTAACGGGTTATCAGGCCCCCGCACACTGATTTCCTTGTAAAATCCGTGATTTTCCCTCCCCCATTTGCTGTTTGTGGTGCTTATGGAAATTAATCTAAAAGGATTGTGCAATTACAAAAAAATTAATGGTTTCCTTCCTTTGGAATGGAGAGCTTTCTTCTGAGCAGGAGGGAGGGGTTTATGAACACGTCTCTCTTTTTTAGGGGGCTGAATGGAGGCTCCTATCCTCTCATGTTTTAATTAATTTTTGCATAGTTGCTTCATTAATTGATATTTATGTATTGCTTGTGCATAAATTCTGGAAACAGCGCGTAAGAGGATGTTCTCATTACAGCTCTACAAGCGCTTGGCCAATACTGGAATATTAATAAAGGGAGGCGCGTGGAAAAGTACAGCTTGTTTCCCTCTCTCTGAGGTTTCTGTCCCGGGTGATGCCGTCAGGGGACGGACAGTTGCTTTAAGAAAGGCATTTTTTGTGTGCCCTGGGAGTACCGTGTGCGCAGGTGAATGCCAAAGCCGCTGAGGACAGTCCATATAGCACTGGGTTTTGGGGGTCCTACAAAACCCAGCGTGCACAGAGAGCATCTTCTGTGCGCACCTTCCCGTGCCTGCTGGCGGGCGTGCGGCTGCAGGGAAGGGAAGGCGACACTCTGCTCTTGTCACCGTGTCCCCTCAGAACCTGCTGAGATCGTGCTTCAGCCTCACAGCCCTTCCATCCGTACCGGCTAATTTAACCTTACCGTGAGTAGTTTTCCCTGTTTAGAAATAAAAATAGTAATAAAAAAGTGGGTATTTACAGGAGCAGAAGCTCTGGGACTCCGCTGACAGGGGCGGTTTGGCGCAGCCCCCCCCCACCTCCCACGCACCGCATGCGGACGAGCGCGCAGCCCGCTCCTTCCCACCGCAGCTGGGCACCGAGGTGCAGACCGAGGCCTCCCGTACCTCTTGGCAGTGCTCACGAGCCGTCCCCGTGTTGGCATTTCTCTGGTGACTCACGACTAAAAGAATCTCCCCCAGAGAGCAATCAGCCCGTGTCCTCCAAAGGCACGCAGGCTGCTCAGAGGGGCGAGTTATGATCTGCCCATTGAGCTATTGTTATTTGAGATTTTATTAATCATTTACTACATTTTATGAGGTTAGTCACCTGCATCGTCTCTGTGCTGACACAATAATTTACCTCTACAAGGATGAAAAATAAAATAAAAGATCATTTACTGGCAGCTCACAATGCTCTTACCAGGTTACAGAGGCAGCAGGTGGGAGGAGATTTCTGCTGGGGAATCAAAATAAAACAAAAAGGGACGCAGCCAAAAGGGTATCGCTGAAGATCGGTTTTATAGCAAAGCGTGTGATAATCAATTATTCAGAAAGATGGCGTTGAACTATCCCTCCCCATGGGTTTATAAGCCTCTCACTGGCGTAGCTCTGGTAACAGTTACCCAAAGGTATGTAAGGGTATCGTTGGAGGCCACGAGAGGAGACTGATATTGGGCCCATAATGTAGATAAGAAGGAGATTAGTGACAAACCAACTCATCTCCTGCTCTGTTACTCCACCAAGGTCAATGGTACTGCCTCCAGCTCTCACCAGCCGTGGGGCTGCCCCACAGCTACCCCATTGCGTCAGAAAGCAGCGAGCCCCCCGGCAGGGGCTCCCCTTCACGCAGGGAGCCCAAAATAGGGCCAAGCTACACGCACACAGCAGCTTTGTCACAGCGTGGCCTCTCGTAGCGGGACACCAGGAGCCTCCTGCTGAGTCCTCCTCGCTCGAGTCTCCTTAGAAGCATTTTTCAAAATAATTGCCTGGATAAATTTGTTGGTAAGCAGCAGCACGGCACAGGGAGTTTTTATAACTATCTCTGCCTATTTACAGCTGCTGGTAGACCACTGGTAAGGCTATTACTCACTAAGTCTCCTAATATAATGCTTACAAGGGCAACAAAACATGCCCCCAGCCCCTCCCCGGTGGGCTGGGGGCTCCCAGCTCCCCCCGGCTCCACCTCTGGGCTCTCCCATCGCCGCTGCTCTGGGCACTGCCCCGGGTGCCGGAGGGGCAGCAACATGCTAAAACAGCCAGCAGCCCTTCCCCCCGAAAGCACTGATAAAACAAACATGCAAAAGTCACGTGCTTTGCAAGGGTAGAGCCTTCCTAGCAATAATTAGCTTCTAAACATTCCCCTGTCCTGTATAATAAATGAACAGCATGGTAAATGTTATGAGAATAATTCATTATTCATCACGAATAACAAATGAAGGGAATAATTTACCAGCCGCTAATCCCTAAAAGGGCCGCACTTCGGTTCGAGTCGCGCGGGGACGCCGGGCACCGTGCTCCATCATGCCAGCCCCGCGGGCGCTGCAGCGCAGCCGGGGCCTTGGCCCCTGCATGCGGGGGCTGTTTGCCAGCGGTACCGTGGCACGACCCGTGCAGGTCACCTTTGTCACCTTTCGGGTTGTATTGGCATCCCATCCTGCAGAAATGCGGCAGGACGCAGGTGGTGTACGGCGTTGGTGGTGGGGAGGAAGGTGGGGGATGCTCGCGCAGGGGGAGCCCAGAGAGAAAGATGGGTTGGGGTGGGACGTGTGGGGCATCCCACCCTGCGGTGGACACGTGCTGGCAGTACACCGAAGAGGGAGGTAGTGCATCTTTAACGGCCCTTCTGCCCCACTGGGACACCCTTCCCTGAGCCCACCAGTCTCCACGCACAGCTCCCTCCCTTCTGCCTCTCTTCTAGGGCTTCCCATCATTTCTGCCCTGCAAGCAGCTCTCCTTTTCCTATTTCCCAGTATCGGATTTCTTTTTCCTTGTCCACATCCAGTCTGTCCTGGGGTTGCCTGCATCTCTCAAAGCTTGGGGGTAGTGTTGTGGACTGTTTTATCTCTGCTGATTATTATTTGTTTATTGCTCTTCCTCCTCTTGTGTTTCCCCAGTGCTCCAGATGACAGACACCACATAAATCACTGTAATGGAGCACAGCGAGCCAGCAGGTGTATAAATGTGTGTGTGCTGCTAGATCAGGAGTGTCGGGGGATCCTTTGGTGCCTCTCACCACCACCAGACACACTGCACAGCGAGCAGGCAGCTGTGCTCCCCGCCCAGGGATCTGCTGGATCCTCAGCCGCTAGGGATGGCTGAGAAAATGCCCTCGGGACAGGGGTGCCCCAAAAAATCACTGCGGATGCCAAGCTCACCAGCTGCCCTGGGACACCAGCAGCCCCTGCAGACTGCTTTCACCCATGATTTGTTTTTCTTTAAAGGACCCTAAATTCGCATGTGCAGCCGATAGACCTGAATATAAAAACTAAAATTCTGCATCGTGTTTTTAGGCAGTTATTTTTTATTCTAACCTCTCACCTATATTATTGTTCCTGGATGTGAGTAAGCACCAAAACATAACGGGTAGTTAGAAGCATCTGCCCATTATACAGTAACTGCCCTCATGTGAATTTAGCTTGGTGAGTACATTTAATGTTTTCCAAGGATTTCAGCTCCAAGCTTTGCTAAACTTGCATTTCTAAGACTATTTTTGAGTAAAAACTTCCATAAGATAATCACGATAATGCCAGCAAACTGACTTCTGACCTCCAGTATCTCAAAATATTCACAAACCTGCTGACTAACCGGGTGTATTTTTGGTTCTGTGGTCTTTCCAGCCCTGAATGAAGTGATTAGCAACAAAGAGGGGATTTATATTTAAATCAGCATGAACTAATGAAACTGTGGTGCGTGCTGACATCGGCTTCAGAAGAACACACCGTGGTGCTGCGCTGGGAGCGTCTGAGGAGTGCACCAAGCACTGCAGCTGCCCATCAGCCTTACTGGGTTGCTCTTCTCCCTCAGGGCAGTGCCGAGGGATGTCTCAGTCCCATCATTCCTACACGTACCTTCTGGCTCTGGAGGACTGCCCAATTTTCACATGTGTGCGTGATTCTGCAGCTAGATCCCACACAACCTACCTACAAGAAGCCTGCAAAGAGCTCCCTTAGCCACCTGCACCGACCCATAGTTCAACAGGGTCCCTAAGATGATCCATAAAAATGGTGTCTTTCCCAGAAACTGCTGATTCGGACTGGCTGCCTCAACAGGAATTAAAGCACTGAGCTGAACACCCGCCTCAGGGTACGAGCCATGGCTTGACCCTTCGGATCCGCGCTGCTCAGAGGTGGCCCGCCCATCCCGGCTCGTAGCATTGACCCGTTTGCTGTGGGTCAAGGGGAAGTTATCAACACATCAACCCTTTTAATTGTCAACACGCCTTCTCAGGCTTTATTGGTCAGCCTTGAAGTCTAACCAGCTCCCTTGTGAGGAATTCGTATTTGGCACGCTTACATGAGACATAATGTGGCAACAGAGGTAGCTCTATATGTATGGTAATTTTTAGAGCTGAGTGACATTTTTCAAATGGATAAGTTCACTGAAAAATGCAGGAACCAACAGTATTTGTGAAAAAAATTAGAAAGTGTACAAATGTTTCATTTTGACATGTCAAAAGAAATGGTTTGGAGAAGTGGAGACATTTTGTTTCAACAGCATCCAAACAAAATATTTTGACTTTTTGTTTTGAAACAAGCTTTGTTGTTTAAAAACTGACCTAAATTTTAGGAAAGCATTTTTTAAACCAACATTATATAATTAAAAAAGAGCATTTCTTTTTCTGTTCAAGAAAATGCTTGGTTTTACTCATTTTCCTCTGTTTTTTGGACTTGACAACCAAACTGAACAATCCATATTCATCTATCTCTTTCACCATTAACATTCACACAGCATCTCCAGCTGCTAAAAGAAAGCTGCCTTCATCCAGCAATGCATCCCTTCTGTTCCTCAACATCCTCACGCTCATTGTGCAGAAAGGGAGCTGCTAGAACGGACTTTTGCCCGTCTCCAAAGGCGCGGCGACACCTCAGGTACGTGCGGGCGCGGGTGACCTGGTGGCCTCAGCGCAGGACGCGGACGTGCCCGCCTGCCCCACGGCCCTGTGCACCTGGGCTTGTCCCTGCCAGGCGCTCTGCCCTTATCAGGCCTTTATTTAGCGAAGCGGGTTAATGAATAACGCTGTGTTTTGCCAGCAAAATGAGCCCTCGCTAGCACCTTATCTCCCGATCACGCGCAGCGAGAGAGCAGAAGAACAAAGACGAATTTGTCGTGCCCTCTGTTGCTCACCGCCTGAAAGGGCTGATAGGGCTCAGCAATGCGGCCGCCTTCGCTAATGGTGAATTTATCTGCTTTCTGCTTCCCTTCCCACCTGTGAGTTTCGATTCCTAAAATAGCTTTAATCAGTCGCCGTGGAGCTGGCTCTATTTGTGGCCAGCTTGGTTTCTGCGCCAGCTCTGGTGCTCTCAGACAATTGGTTTTCTTGTGTTCAGGCTCACTGTCCCCCCAGCAGCGCTTGTCACAGCATGGGGACCCTCTGAAACCATCGGGCACTTCCCTGTGTTCAGGACCCTACAGACAATGAGAGCCAAAGGACCACGTAGACATCTCGTGGTGGGAGGGCTCCTCCGACGGTGCAACTCCCTGAGATGCTCAAAGCCACACACAGTAAATCCCCACGCATGGTAAATGTCTGCTCATGAACAGCAGATGAGTTTTGGGGTTTAACATGCCCACAGACAGACGGGATGGCTCGCCTGCCTGTGAGAAAGGGCTGGGAGCTGCCTGCAGTGCTCACACATCCCCGCCGTGGTGGTATCTGAGCATCAGTGGAAAAACCTCTTGGTGAATGGAGCGGAGGCAGCATTTCAGCCCATACTTCATCGATAACTATTGACACGCCTAATCTTCAATCAAACTGCTTTCTGGGCCTTGGCCTGCTCATCTAATTTGATTCAAAGCTCTTCTGCCCAGGGTCTGTCTGGACACTAGCCATTGTAGCGTTTTCATTTCTGATGGGGTAGCTGGACCCCGCTGTCACAGAAGCACATCCAGCAATCCTTTCCTTGATCTCTGCATCCCTTTGGGAGCCTGCTGCAAGATTCAGGGTTGTGAGGAATTCCTAATAAACAGCAGTTTCCTATGGGTTGTTCTCATGCCCTCCATGACACAAGAACCTTCAGCCATCTATTTCTAGGATCTGCGGGAGAAACGGGATGCTTTAGTTATACTGGTGTGCAGGAAATCGAAACGCATTTCAGCGCCTTGCCCAGAGCTGCGGTTAGCAGCTTCTCCCGGCTCATTTACAGTGCATCGCTCGTGCCTTTTGTAGCTATTTCAGTCCATGCCCTTTTCCTCCTACCCCCTCTGTCACCTCTAAACACCCCGGGCGCAGCTCGGCACTGGGTGGCTGGATGGAGCGGAGCCACCTCCGTGGGACGGAGCTGGGTGGCTGCGGGGACTCAGGGCGTGCACAGCTGCTTTACAAAGTCCTTCTCCAGGACAGCACAATTCAAAAACTGTTTCCAGCTCTATTATCATTGCCCAGGGCAATTGTACTACGGTCTCCAGTGCAGCCAGCCTTGCCAGTCACTCCTGTTCAATACACCGAGGTTTCCTTCCAGTTTAAGGTTAACAAAAATGAAATTTGTGTGGCCAAATATAGGCAGAGATTTCATTCCCATAATGAGGCCCTGTCTGCGTTATTAAATCCCACCCTTTTTCACGTGAAACAAAAAAATACCAACATAGGTGTTTTCTATATAAAATAATATTCCATTGAATTAAGTATCAGAGAAAAGGGTGAGTGTCAGTTTTCTGCTGCGATCACAGCAGCGAGCAATGAGCATTACCCGGGCTCCAGCCAGGGGAAGGGAGACGGCTACAGAAGGTCTGGACGCTGCGGTCTGGCTGCTGCTCGCAGCCGCTGGGTTGGGAGAACGGCATGTGCTAAATAAACACCCCAAATTTTCAGAACTTCCCAAAACCAGGTTTGCGTGACCTCTCAATGCTGTGTTGGTAAACAAGTAGTACCAAATTTCTCTGCAGTGCTTGTAGAGGACGAAAACCTGGAAAAGCTGCTTTTTACAGTCAGAGCTTTAAGAACAGGCACGAAAACATCCGTCATCACACCCTGGATCTGCCAATGTTGACGTACTTATTGTGGCTGCATTAATAATGATGATTATTTCTGAACTTTTTAGATTGTTTATTAAGGATTTCAGAGCCAGGCAAATCTGCCCTCTTTTTAAATGTTTTAAAAAGGAGGGGAAGCGTCACCTGGTCTGCATCATCTCCCTCAACATGCACGCAGGTAATGTTAAATACCCCTCTACATGTACATAACCAATCATTTAAAATTACTTCTAGGGCCTGCAGTGGCATTTAGTAGGCAATAACTAAAGCTTGGTTAGCTCAAAAATATTGTTGAAGTTTTAAATACGATGCTTTTACTGGAATTTTGCTTAGAAGAAACAGACATTAGGTTCCTAGGAGAGTTATGGTTAGGGGGGATCTGAAATACAAGATTTCTGCCTTATCAGACTTCTTTTAAGTGGCTTTTCTTCAAAATTACATGGAGTTTTGGAATTTCCCCTCTGAATTCTCTGTCTGCACTTTTGGCACTTGCTGTACCTTTGCTGTTTCATCCCAGAAGGGTGCTGCAGACAAGTGTTGAATCTGCACAAATGTTTCCAAATCGAACCAGCCGAAGTGCTACTCTATTTCCCTGCTTCTCTGATGTTTAGAAATAAACATTGGCAGTGCTTATTTACAGAGTTTTGGAGCATTTCTGAGCATGTCAGCAGCATACTATCTCCTGAACTGATGGAGCTTGCAATTTTGTCTGGTGACTGAAAAGTGCAGGCTTGGAAACCCAATTAAAAAAAAAAAAAAAAAAAAATTAACAAAAGCCCTACATGCACCCCCTGCAGCAGCCACTTCCATCACTGGAAGATTTTTTTTTTTTACATACACTGCCTAATCCCATATGTAAAAACTCCTTAATCTTCTTGCTCTTTGATGACATGTTTTGTTCTCACCCAGAGAACAAATTCTAATATCTAAATTTCCCAAATTACCATGTTTAATCATTCTCTACTTCTTATCTTGTCTGTCTTGACTCCCTTCTTACAAGTCTTGATTTGTTACTTTTAAGATTTACTGCAATGTACAAATTGTTTCTATTTGTGTCTGCATGTGAAGTCAGTTGTGAGGTGTCTTGGGAAAATTTGCTTTAAAAATATAATATGAAAATAAACAACATTGCATTCTCCATCAGGGAAAGCTAAGCTGGTTTATTGTTAATACATTTTCCACCTTGGGATTTTTTTTTTCTCTCTTATCTGTGTATCATTTACATTATTGCTTTTTTTCTGGGAATCACTCCAACAGCGGGACTAAAAGGTCATAATTTGATGGAATACAGTGACGGTGACGCCGGCTAAAATGTGCACACACTGTTCCTTTCAGTTAATGTTACTGAGATAGCAGGATGCTGGAGAAAATGGATGACCTACTTTTATCCTCTGCATTAGAGATACATTTTACAAGGTGGTAAAACTGTTTTGAAAATATATGCAGAACCCAAAGTCTGTTTTCAGCTGTACCAGTATCAACCCCTTAACTTCCATCGATACTGGTACAGGTCAATTCAGAATTACAGAGTAAAGATAAGGGAAAAAGCACAAATATTTGTGTGTCTGCAGCATAGCTCCACCCTGCTATTCTTGGGAAACTTCATGGCCAATTCTGCTACGAAACAGCATTCAATCATCCTCAACTGCTTTTAATTATATTAGCAGTGTTATTGTAGCTGTTACGGTCTAAGGATACGACTGAAGCAAGATTTATATAGAGAAGTAATATCATTTGTTGGGCCAACTGATACACTGACAAGCTTTTTGGCATACAAACCTGAAAAAGGGCTTGTGTGCCTGAAAACATATCTGCCTTGTTCTCCAAAAATACCGGTTCGTTCTAATGAAAGTCATACCTCTCCCTGTAGACTTTGTCTCATTTAATTATATTAGCAGTGAAAATAGGTGAACCAAATTGCGTAAGATAATTTGTTTTGTCCCCAAACCACGCTACTACCTCCAGCTGGGGCCTTCTGCTTCCAAACCACTCAGAGAGCAAGAACATCGGGTTGCAATTATTACCGTATGCATATTAACTCATTTCGATGAAAAATATCAGGAAGAGCATAAAGCATCAGACCTTGGCTTTTGAAACGATCCTCGCCGATGAGAGGCAAGGCCGAGGCTCACAAGGGCTGTGTCTACCAGCACCCGTGCAGGGGCTGCCCTTGCTGGAGGCATGCGGCCCCCGCCTGTGCCTGGGAGGGGGTCGGGTCTGGTCCAGGGTGCCAGCTTCTGCTCCTGCACCTAGCTGTGCAATTATTTTCGTACTGACCCATTCCTCTGACTGGAAGAAACCCAAAGCAGAAGCCCCAGAACCCTTGGGCTCCTTGTATTTCAGTTCAACATGAGCTAGAAGCAGCCAAAATTTTTAGCCAAACTGATTTCTTACCAGGTTTCCAGCCAAATTTGCAGACTCAAGAGAGTCCACGAATCTCAGATAAGCAGCCAGACTTCTTCTCCATAAACTTGCTTCTAATTATGAATGGGCAAACATAATATATGGAGTCATTAATTCGTCAAAAATAACACCGGGAATTCAATGTAATGGGATCAATGCTTAGATACAATGATGAGAAATAAAAGTATTCAGTGCATGGGCAAAATTTAAGCTCCCTGGCCAGTAAAATGAATGCAATTTTCAATGCTTCCCTGTACCTCGGCTACACAGCATTCAATGTCATGTTTAACTTTAAACATCGCAGGATGGCTTTATTTTGGTCACACACAAAGTGGCCTCCTCTTAACATTTATTCCTCAGGAGAAAGGATTTTATTTAATGCAGAATTTGCAGACTGAAAGGATTAATCTTTTGTATGCCTTCTTCCTCAGAGCTTTTTTTAAAAGGCATATATTTGTTTCATAATTTTCTGAATATATATTCGGTGTAAATGCTCGCTCCCTCTCCCTTTCTCCCCAGCTTGTTTACTCAGGGAATAAAAACTTGACCTTGGTTTTAAGGTCTCTGGTTTTCCAGACTGTACAGTCAGCAGAGAGTAAGGGGAAAAATCAATGTGAACTGTATTAGACAAGAAGAGAAATGCATAAGTGCTGGGAACTCATCCTGGAAATGGAAACTACTGAGGTAATTCTTAAAGGAAAGCTCATCCCACCGATGCATTGCTTGTGGCTAAAAACCCACATCCCACCTTCTTCTTTCTTCACCCTATCTCTCCCCAGGTGTCAAACACATCCGTGGGGCCACCAGAAGGTGGGGACACACCTTGTGCAACACAAACCCAGCGATGGAGCCCCGGGGTGGTTATGGCCCTTGCACGGGGCCTGGCAGTGTCCCCAGCTCCCAGCTCTGTCCCAGCGCTGACTCTGGGCATCACAGAGCTGCCGTTAACGTCTCCAGTAAAACAATACTTCAAAAGGATCAACAAGACAGGCGAGAAAGGACAGGTCAGCAGATGAACGTGATGCCGGTAACGAGGATGTCAGTGACCGCTGGCTGCAATGGATAAGATTGCGTTTGTCACCAGTGGGCTCGCAAAGCACCCTCCTGCCTGGTCCCGTTCTGTGTTTGGGGAGAGACGATGGCTTTTCCTTGCCATTTCCCAGTTTCTGGGGTGAAATCCTCGCTGAGCTGCCCCGGTGCACTGTTGGGATGCCAAGGCCAGGGAGCAGAGTCAGACCTCACCCACCAGGCGTGCCTTCCCAGGGAGCCGCACGGAGCATCGCAGTTTAAAAATGCAAACCATGTTTGGTTCAATGTATTGAAGTGCTGGTGAAATGTCCTCAGCAATAATAGCAGACTGTTAATACGTATGTGTATGAAATTTTTAATTAATTAGATGGCATTAGAGAACTGGTTGTGTTGTCAAAACAGCTCAAAAGTACTTTTAAAAAGGAAATTAATATTTAATAGGAAAAAAATGCAATAGCTTTCCGAAGTCTTAATTAAATGCATATACCTTTATGGCTCTTGCAGTCACTTTACTCATCGTTGAGTCTGCCAGGGAACTGCATCACAGGGTTTCCTGCAACGAGGGGGTGCCCTGGGAAACACAGCCATCCATCAGGCTTTCTTCAGAGCCCCATTCCCCTCTTAAACAAGGAATTGCTGGAAGGCTTTGGCAAAAACGTCTGTCTGTCCCTTGAGAACAGCCTGCTGGAGGAAGGCGGCAGAGGAGGTGTCACACGAGGCAGTGAGCAGACACACCTCGGCCCTGGGCAGCCCCCCACGGGCATGGGGCCAGCAGCCCACCCACATCTGAGATGTGTGGGACCGCCTGGGGTCACCTCCCAGACACTGCAAATGCCGGTCCTGACCACGCAATGGCTCTGCGCAAAAAGCCTGCGGCGTTAGTGCACCTGCACGTGAGAACAGCTGGCTTGCAGCAGTAATGGCCGTTCCTCAGATGAATGAGGCCCACATACGTACATCCTTATTTGCAAGCAATCCATACGTCTCATCAACTAATTTCCCTTTTCCTTCCTATGCAAAGGAAGTTAAGAAGAAGAAAGCTAGAGCGAGCGTCAGGCTGGAGCCTTGTAAAAAGACGTGCTGTTGTGAAGAATGCTCAGGGTAACGCGAGAAGCCAGCTGGTAACATTTAGTCACTTTTTCCAGGGCAGAAGAATTTATAGACCCTATCTTCAACACAAATCATCTCTATTAGCTTCTCCTGCTTTTAAAATTGGGTTCCACTAGACTTTATTTATCATGCTTTCTCAGGACCGCACAAATTAAACAAAATACATGTGGTAGTCACTTTTCTATTTAAGCACATAAGAAATATGTGCAATGTCTAGCATTAAGTTTCAGCCATGGTCTTAAATGGACTTCTCCATTTTTCATGTCAACTAGCCAACTTGCGCCCAGCCCACATGAGCTGTTTGAAGCAAATTTGGAAATACGGAGCCCTCATTTAGGTCAAATTGAAAACCCCTTAATTTGGAAGCTCTTGAAGGCGGGGATCGGGTTTTTGCTCGAACTTTACGCAGCACCTGGCACAGCTAGGTCCTGGTGGGGCAGCACTGGGGAAGCTGCTCGGGAGGTACAGGCGGCACAGCCCTGGTGGCACAGGGCTGAAAGGGGCTCCAGGCTTCTTGCCTTTGCAGAGGCAGTCACGTATTTCCAGAGGTGTATCAGAGCCCCAGATGCCTCTGCCTAAAGCCCCCCTCTGTACCCAGCAGGGCTCCTTAAGTACTGCTGGATTGGAAGTAATATTAATAGTAGCAATAATAGTGAATAGCTCTTAAGTTATCTCATATCTTTCTTTAATTCTGTTCTTGCAACCCCACATCAGGATAATTCATCTGAGCTGGCGGGGAGAAGATCTATTGATTTTCTGAAGATCACGGGCTTTTCCTCATCCTGTTTAATGCCAAGGGCCAGCGCAGATTGCCCTGGGAGCACAGCAGAGCGCAGGCACGGCCACGCTCGGGCACGCTGCACCGCGCTGGGTTGTGGGCTGCAGCAATGCCTGCGTGCTCAGACAGGTCACAGTAGGGGCCTGGTTTGAAATCTGGGTGTATTTTTAGTTGAGCTATGTGAGGGATAAAAGTAGGGCAGCAGTGCTCAGCAGAGCTGCACAGACAGCTTTTGCATACAGAGCAAAACTGGTGAGCAGGGGGGCTGGGCTTTTTCTTCTTTTTCCTTTGTTCTGCTGACTTTGCACAAAAGTTGAAAATCAGGTTTTACCCAGTGAACTTGCATGAGTTTGTACGCTAGATATGTGAGAGAAAAATGACCTGTGCAGAACCAGAGAGCTGCCAGTGCCACACGCATCTGTCACCGCCAGTGGTGGCAGGGCCAGTGCCCCATCGCGGGACGGGCGGAGATGTGGGATGGGAAGAAGGCTTGGCAGCTTCCTTGAGATATCTTCTCCATGTTCATGGCTCAGAAACTGAGCAGGGAAATCAGCATTGCTCGAGGCACTTCTCTTTAGCCTCATTCTGTGGTTTGGAAGGCAATTTGAATGGAAAATGAAGAGCGTTTGAGGAAAAATCAGAGAAGGAAAATGGGACCAACACAACAGAGGGGAAGAAATTAAAGGAGTGGAGTCTGGGCTTGAAAAACTCTTCAGTATCAGCATTTCTCCCCACCAAAAGGAAGCATTTTATTTTCCCTGGAAGGAGACAAAACGAACAGCAGGGACTATTGTTGTGGCAAGAACACCTGGAGATGTGCTAGCTGCAGCGAGAGCTCTCTGCCAGGGAAAGCAACAGCATAATTTGCAGCAACATCTGCAGTTGGCCCAGCAACCACCTCTCCTCATTAATTAGCAGAAGCAGTGTGCTTGCCAGACAGTCCCGTTGGCTTTTGCCTTATTACTGTACCCCTTAGCTAATGAGCCATCCCCTGCCCTTCCTGCTGAGTGAGGTATATCCAGTCTGACCACAAAATGGGCAGAGAAATCCAGCGTGCATCAAAGGGGATGACAGTGGTTACCATAATTTCATGTATATACCCTATGGGTCATATTTACTACAACCACGTGATTCAACAGCAGTGGGCTGCAGGCCTACGGAGATAATAGCAGAAGTTCATCAATGACTCCCCTGTCTCTCCCTGTGTGTCTAATTCCATGCTGCAAGGTGTGCAACCACGGATGTACAATTCCGGCTTTTTTACTCCCTGAAATTATCTTGCACTCTTTGTAGTTTCTTCACAGCTCTGCCTCGGTCCTCCAAGCTGATAAACATTTCTTTTCACCGTGCCTTATTTTCTCTGCCTGAAAATGAGAATTGTGTCAGTCCTTTGGAAGTGCTAGAGTTTCCACCAGTGAGACAGCACCACAGCTCAGCTCTGCTTATCTTCTCACCCCCTTTCCACAGCATAGTCCAGGCACCAAGAGAGCAGCACGCACATCACCACAGAGGGACCCGGACACATTTGCCTGGCCAGCCCCATTCAGCACCATCCTGGCGGTGAATCACTGCCACAACAAAGAAATCAATACAAGGCAGAGGAGGACAGCAACCCTCAGCAAGGCTTTGGCAAGCTCAGCTTTCTTTTCCAGGCTTGCCCCTGGATGAAACGGCAACTCCTGGACACAGCTGAGGGGCTGCGGGCTGTTATCTGGGGAGCTCCAGGTCTCGGTGCGAGAGAAGCTTTTCTCCAGTGGGCGTGCAGGCAGGATCCCCTCTGCCTGCGTACAGTGCCGAGCCTCAGGCAGCCGTGCTGGAGTCATTTCATGCGCAGTTTAATTCTTTCCATGATGGGGAGGGGGCCTTGTTCCAAGAAAACCCGATCCAAAGTGATCAAGGTGGCTTAATAACACGAGGCAAACGGCAGTGCCATGGCCCTGCTAGACAATAGCAAAACACATTCGGATACGCAACTCAGACCTCGCTGCATTACACATGTAATTAGGTTGTTTCCATGGTAATGATCTAATTATGGTCTTCTTGGCTTTGTGTAATCACATTTGCTGCATTTTGGCAGAGCTGTTTTCCTTATTTTTGAACTGCAACACTTGGCAAGATGTTCTTTCTAAAGCCAAATAATAATTTTGCCTGATGGAAACCGACAAGTCTGTGAGTTTTTATTTAAAGCAGGGTTGAAGACACAAGACAAGACACAACTATGTGTATATATATAGCACATACATAATATGTATGTATATAAAAAGGAGGATTTTTATCCCTGTAATTTCTATTCCTCCTTCCTTCCTCCCTCTTTTTACAAGTGCTTAAAATAATGAGTTGTAGCACTGGCTCCCACATGGGAGGGGAAACTCCAGAGACCTCTCTTCTGTTCCCTGGGTAGTGATGGGCTGACCTTGGGGCGTGAGATTTCACCTCTCCCTGCCTTATTTCCCTGCCTGGCGATAACAATACTGACTTCAGATGAGATGTACATGCAAAATGTACATTATTTTTACTAAGCTATTTCAGCTCCTGGTAAGCATGTTACCTTTGAGACGGCTGGTGAAATCCTGGCCCTGTAGAAGGCCAAGGGCAGAACTCTTATTGATTTCCATAGTGCTGCAATTCTCTGTGTGCCTGTTCAAACAGCTTAGAAAAATCAGTCACAAAAAGCCAAACCTAGCAGCCTTGACTAATACAGATTCTCCACCCTGCTGCCCCACAGCTGAGCAAGCAAATGCTCAGAAGAAAAACTGTGGCCACGTGGGAAGCCACTGCTCGGGGTACTTATCCCTGCCCTCCTCATCCTGCACCCTGGGTACGGCCGGGATGAGGTGGGCAGAGGAAGGGGACTGCACCCTCCATGTGTCCCTTCTGTCCCACCGCAGCCACTGGGCAGGACAAAGCCCAAGATGGCATCAGGCTTTGGTGACATGCAGCATCCCTCTTAGCTGCAGCGGGTACCAGCAGCGCTGGCACTGCAGGGACACCCGGCTTCGGGATTTGTTTGTCACAGGTGGGATCCCCTTTTCCCGAGCCCACCCCTCCTTATAGCTCAGCTTATTCCTCTGCATTTGGGGGTGGTTTTAGGGAGGTGCAGGGTTCAAGGATCCACGAGAGCCGATGCTTGTAAGGATTTATTGTGCTCTGTTGTGAGGAGAGGAGCTTATTACAGCCTGTAATCTCTCCTAGGGCAATTCTCTCCTTGAAGTCAGCTGCAAGATCTGGCTGTTAGTTATCACTTATAAAGATTTTTAAAGCTTTCTTGCAAAACAAAAGATATATTTCTAGCTTGAGCAATAAGGGAGCTGGGGAAAGACAGGAGATGAAAGGTCAAGCAAGAGGAGCTTGTGAAATCACACTGGAGCAGAACTGCGGGCTGTAGTCAGACAGGAGCTCATATTGCAATCGACAGGGCTATTCATGGAAAGGTTTTTGATCAGAGTTGCCATGACAATGGGAAACACCTAAAAAGGATCTATGAAATGTTACGTCGGCATCAAGCCAAGAAGTTAAGCCAAATCCCCCACTCTGGTTATTCCTATGAGTCAGTAGCTTTCAGAGTAGTATTGCTAAAGGAAGGATTTGGTCCTCTAACTTTGAAGATTTGGGAAAATAGGTTTGAAATGCAAATTACGAGAGAAAAGATTTGTGCCATAAAGAATCCGCTGTGGAAAGATGTTGGAAATCTTGCCAATACTGTTTACAACTTTTGCTTAGTGTACTGGATATAAACACAAGACAACAGCATCCCCTGGTTTTGATGGACAGGAGGGAATGGCTGCTTTCTGAATGAATACAATATAACACTTAATTCTGCGCTTCCTCTAGGGACTATGGGTTGAAATTTCCATCTCTAAACTTTTATAAAGATATTTCAAATCCAAAATGAGTGACACTGAATTTCAAGGTCCCAGAAAAAAGAACTCATTTTTGAAAGCACTGCTTTCTCAAGATATCAGAGGTGATAAGAAAATCTGGTGTTGCCATTTTTGGAAGGAATAACGATGTAAGGGTTGTTGTTGTTTTTTTTTTTCCTTCTTTTGGCATGTGGGATAGTTCGTATCTGAGTACTGGATCCCTGAAGCTTACAGCACAGACCAGAGACTGTCTTCTGCTGATTCTTTGCAGCACTGACCATGCTATTAGCCTGGAGAAAGTACACTATGCTATTGAGCCATATGCTTACATGTTATGTTCTGCAGAGGTCAAAACTAGCTGTAATCAGCTATTGCCACTTACATTTTAGCATAGACATCTCTCAAATGCCAGGATATACTGAAACAAGCCCACAGCAAGTGCTTGTGAATGGACAGGCAACTGCACAACAGTCACGGTAAAAGTCAAACCACAGCAGTGGAGCGGGGTGGGATTTCACATCTGCTCTGCTGCTGCTCCCAGTGAAGTGAACACCTTTCTGAGGACCTCTCAGCAGGGAACCCTCCACTGGGAATGCTATGGGAAACCCTTGGGAAAAGCCTTTGGTTGAGGAGCAGCCCAGCTCTACCAGTGAGTGCCTGGGGGCAAGGGGGGAGCTGCCTGAGGAGGGTTGGGTCCTCCCTGCGTTCTGTCTATGCAGGACAGCAGTACGCCGTGGGACATGACATAGCCATGAGGGTATCATCTCCCGCTTCTCCTCCTGCCTCCTCCCTATCTAATAGCTCAGCAGAAGGGACAGGCTTGTCTCCAGAGAGAACAAAGCCTTACAGGCTATGCTAATGAGAGCCCTGCTCCCTGAAACTGATGGTTCTTGTACTTTGTCTCCTGTTGTGGTACGGGAGAACACGGAACGGCGTGCCTTACTGTGCAGGCTGCGTAGCTGCCCCTGCTGCGCAAAGCCTCGCGTGCTCACAGCAGCAATCACCATCTCCTGCCTTCAAGGTATTGCAGGCTCGTAGGGCTACAATCAGAGCTGAGGAGTCTGTCCTCCCCACATCTCTAAAAATGTCATTAATGCCACCAAGGGTTTTATGTGTGCCTGCAGAAGAGATCAGACCCCCTCAGTTTATTCTGCCCTTGTTTCCTTCTTGCATAACCCAGATATTTGCATAGTACAGAGCAGCAATGCCAAGTGCCGGGTGCCTCCGTTCCTGCTGCACAAGCTCCATGTGCTGCCTATCTGTGTCAGTCCCACGGAGCTCTGCAGTTGCATCAGGACAATTTTTAAACTGTATGTGTGCAAACTAGAGCCAACACTCTGCAGCTTTAATTCATGGACTGAACCTGATCCTTGCTCACAAACTACCCATCGGATAACCTTAACACCATATTCAATACCACCAGATAATTACAACTAGTAGGAAAGATAAGTGCATGTTTCCATTTTTTTTTTTTTCATCAAAACAAAGACCTAGCTTCTGCCAAGGCTTACACAATTCTCCTTTATTACACTGGGAGCTCACAAAAGCCTAATACTGTATTACACTTTACATGAACACTCTCAGCCAGAAACTCCCTTTCATCTAAATCTAGCTCATCTATCTTGGTATGAATCTCTAAATCTGCATGTGTAGGGGAGAAACTGTCCCTCTGTTTCCCTGCTGATCTATTGCCAAATCCACTGCTGCCAGCAGCCAGAATGAGAATGAGTGAGAAAAACGGAAGATTGGTCCATGCAAACTTGAGAAGTTTCACCCTTGGGTTTCACTAGCCAAAGCCTGATATCATTTCCCACTTTCTCTTGGTCACCCCAGATCTTGTTTCTCAAAGATGTGTTGCCCTTTTCCTCTTTATATATTTGCTCTGCTAATGGTTCAGAGAAGCCTCTCCTTCCCAGACATTTCCTTAGGAAGAGAGATGTGGGTCGGGTACCTGGATCGGGACCTAAGCAACAGCAAAGAGAGAGAAATCTCAGCTCTGTGCACCAGCACAAGGTGAGTAGGTGAACCCTCCTCCTCTGAAGCGTAATGTCCAGTTCTGGCTTCTAAGATGGCTGAAGTCAAACCTGCAGTAACTCTGCGGTGGCAAGGAAGCAATAGGACCGCAATCATTAGCTGCACCACTATAAAATCTCTGGTATAAGAAACTTTCATCTACACACACAGTGGTGAAGAAACCATCATGAAGATGGGCTTTAGCACACATACACACACACAGAGCATATGTACACACAGAGAGATCAATAGATTGCATATGGTGCACGTGGCATAATTCATAAGTTTTCTTGAAGGCTGTCACAAATCTGAGATGTATTGGGTGAGAAGAGTACTAGGGTAGTCTTTTAATTAGTCCACAGCTCAGCTGTGTTGTAAAATTCACTCTCTGACATTGCATCCAAAATTTATAACCTTTTAAATCAAAGGAACATCTCAGACTCTGAGCTTTTGCTAATCGGAGGTGTTAATGATAAAAGCACAAGCCTGAAAAAGGGACGTTACACGAATATGCACAATATTCAGAGCTGTTTCTCAGGCCAATGTGCTACCCTATAAAAAGTAATCTG
The DNA here is from genome assembly GCA_013399115.1 of Anseranas semipalmata. Classification (NCBI taxonomy): domain Eukaryota; kingdom Metazoa; phylum Chordata; class Aves; order Anseriformes; family Anseranatidae; genus Anseranas; species Anseranas semipalmata. Next base: position 122,786 of record VXAA01001329.1, read on the forward strand.
GAAAATAAATGGGGCTCCCAGCTGTCTCTCTCATATCTGTGTATTATCTCCTTCATGCCTCTGGAGGTGGTGTGATGGGAAAACTGCACTTTGCCCACCTGTGGTGAATCCTTCCAGGGCTGCTTGTTCCACGCCCAGAATCTGGGTGCTATCGGTTTTTCATTTTTTCCTGTTTCTCAGGAAAACATCCTGGTGAACACACCCAGGGCTCCGCAGCAGTCACAAACCCTAGACCTAGAGCTAGAGGTGAGGACGGCAGGAGGACAGGTATGGTGCTGGCATGAGAGGATTTGGGGCTGTGTGGTAGATGACTATGGCTCTTGGCCACGTGGAGATTTTGCTTCCATATGGCACATGCTGCCCTCTCTCAGCTTCTTGGCAGCTGTTACCTACCTTTTGCTAGGACAGGAAGGAGAAAGACATTTACCTCCAAAGCTGGTTTAAGGAGATACTGAATGCTTTCTGCAGAAACAACTGTTCTCTACAAAAGTTTATGTTGCGCCGTTGTTCCTTACTGCAGGGCAGTTACACTGCACTGCTGCTTCGTACACCAAAATGCTGCTGAAGCTGATGGCAAAAGCCGAGGCAGACAACCCCGTGTCACCGCCAGGAGCCCTCATGTGGGTGGTGCGCGTGAAAAGTGGTTAAGTCAAAAAGAGCAAAAATGTGACTGGCTGGCAAGCCATAGTTGGAAAACATTTATAAGAATTTAACCTTCCTTCATCCCCCAAATCAAATTGTTTTCAGTTATTTTGAAAGGTAGTTTTTAGTTTTGTCCAATTACAGGCTGTCTTGCAATGAGCTTCCCTTTCAAGCCACATGGTTCTTTCATAGTGAATTTTTTCATTTGGAAAATGTCTGAAGGCATATTTCAATCATTGAAAACCCTTTTCCTTCAGAAATACTGAAAAATATTGCTTAGCCAAGCCACTAAGTGCTTCAGTGTCTGCAATTCAGTGACTTCTAAGCACAACTTTTGGAAGATTCCTAACAAATACAGCAAATAAATGCCAAAATTCCTTTGCTTTTTAGGGTAGGTCCCAGGATGAATGCCCAAGGAGAAAGGCACGAACATAAAAGCCTGACTTTTGACATTGGGAATACTCTTTTTTGTGTTTATTACAACTGTTTCCATATTGTAAACAGCCGATTAGAGTTTTCCAAAAGAAATACACCCCAATAATTTACAGGCTCTTAAGTGGCCACCGTGTTTGGTTTCTTCTTTTGCTATTTAATTAGCCCCAGATGGAAGGGCTATTCTCTGCTGTGTTCAGGGATTTGAGACAACTGCACTGCAGATTGTGGCCACTGTGGGCAAATAGGGCTTTGTTTGCAAAAAGTAGTGAAACTCCCTTGTTATGTTTGGCAATGGATCTTTTATTTTGTGGTTAAAAGACTTTTCAGTATCACCAAAGAAAAAGAAAAGAAAGATGGTTGATGGATACTTTTCCATATTTCCTGTAACCCTTTCCACTTTCAGAAAACAGTCGTAAGAAAAACGTTTTGATATTGCAAGGTGCTGGTTGCGGAGGTCATACTGGCCCCACTTCTGCAGTCTGCATGTGCTGGGAAATGCCAACATAATTATGAGTTGTGCCTGAGATGCCCATGGGACATCTCCGGCCACCCTGCCCTGAAGAAGACAGAGCAGGAGATGGTCGCAGGCTCCTATGCCAGCCCACCCAGAATGCCCACCCTGCGCTCCCTGAAGCACCCCTGCCCGGAGAGGATCTTGTGCGGTTCAGGTGCTGGCTTTGCCTGCGCATAACAGCCCTGCAGCAGCGGAGAGGGTGGGGGAAGCCCATTAGTTAAGTGCTGAGGCACCTGACGCCGTTATCACTAATGCATTCAGCACAGGACAGGGCAGCAATCAATTTCATAATAAATCAAGCCCATTTTCTAATATGAACCAATTTATCTGCCAGGCCAACTTGCTAAACGCAATTAGAGGCTGAGGTCAAACTGAAAAAGACGTATCACATTTTCAGCTTCTCCTTATAACTTTGCATCTCACCAGTTTGCAGCTTTTTCCCCTCCCTTGAGAATTCTCCTCCAGGAGACTTTTGTTTATCGATGATGCAGGTACAGCAGGAATTATATATTTAATGCCAGCTGCTAACATGACAGCTTTATATCTGAAACTAGCACCTGTCTTTTGTCACCACTGTACAGTACTTGTAGAGATGGGGTAGGAAGGTTATTGGAAAGGTCTGATTTGCAGCAGAACCAAGAAAATCCTGGTTTACACCAATCAAGCCTATGTTACGATGTTATCTGTGTTCATTTATGCTACAGCTCTGCTGGAGACACCCAACATAAAGAATTAGCTATGGCAAGCATGGTAAGAGAGAGACTTGAGATTGTTATTTATAGAAGGAATCCCACAGAGATGACTGTAAAAATGATTAATACATAGCAAATATGGATAGCATCAGTCTAAGGATATAGAGTAGAAACAAAGGCATCTCTGCCTTGAATGGTCACCGATTGGCACAGGCTTCCGAGAAACGCCCGTCCGCGTGAGCGAGGAGCCCGGAGCTGCCGGCAGCTGTGTGCCTTGGGCTGCATCAGATGTAACATGCCGATGTTTAACTATTCATCTGATGGGACAGAGCCCCACGTTCAGCCATTATCATTCCCAGACCATCAGAAAATATTGATTATCCCATTCAGAAGAGTTAAGGTAATAATTGCATTAACACACTGGTGTCCTGAGTGGCGTGCATGTGAGCCTGTGCTTAAGCAAAGGGTGAGCGGTATTTTCTAGGGAAGGAGCAGTGAAAGATGGGATAAACGGTCTCAGGATGAAGAAAAACATGTTGAAAAAAGTATCACAAGGACTAGTACTTCTTAAAGAGAAGACATAAACAGTCAAGGCATTGCGAGTGCAAATCTGGGTGAAACATAGCCGAACAAGAAGGCCACCAGGGAAAAACAGGCCATGTCGCAGAAATTTCAGTAAAACAGGTCTTTCACGAAGATGGTGGGGAAGGCATTGGTTCCACTCTTCCTCACACAGCAAGTTCCCTCTCATGTATTTATTTACCTGCTGGAGGAAAACCCAGAACATCAGCAAGCCCAGACTCTTCTTATTTTTGGTATCTCACTTGAAAATGCTGCAACAAATATCCTTTAATATTCTTCCCTAACACTAAATGTTTTGATGCTTTTCAGGCAGAAAAGAAATGGTCAAATCTGCCGTAAAGATTACTTATGATGGGCTTTTAAAAAATTATGCACACAAAGGCAAAAAATCAAGGGTGTACTTGGGTAACCCCTCCCTTCCAAAGCAGCTGACCTTTTTCTATCCTAGATTGTATTTAGCTGATGTACTGTATTTAGCTGATTTGCATTTCCAAATGCAAATATGATTTGATATAAAGCTGGCTGGAGTCAGTGGAAGGGTTTCCACTGGCACTCATCAGCACTGAGCCAAGCCCATACTGCTAATGAAATTTCTTAGATAGTAATCGTAAAAAACATTATGAGTGATGTTGCTTTTGTTATAAATCCAGGGATCTTAATATTAAATTCAGCATTACCCTAATATTCCTGAAACTTATGTCCAGATGGCTCGCCATACTTAGCCATGAAGCCATCTACAATGAGAAAAAAGCAGATGGAAAGTGAGCAGACTGGTGAAAGTCTACCATCCACATTTTGAGTGAAAGCACAATGAAAGGAATAGGTTCCACAGAGCAACCACAAATTACTTCACCACAGCCTCACAGGCTGCTGGTGGTTTGTGCTGATGGCTTGGGAATCAATGGCCAAGAAGATGCAATGTTATTATTCAGAAAATTGAGCCATGATATTTTTGCATAATATCAAAACTGGAAGATTGAAGAAGAAATATTTTGGGCNTTTGACTGAAGTGTCCATTTCATCCTACCTTCAGATTAACCTTCTGAAAGAATTAAAAATGGAAATTTTAAAATGAACTAATTTACTGAAAAAAAAAGACTACAAATTTCATTTTTGAAAGCCTAAACTAATCATTTTTACTTTAGACACTAAGCTTCATACATAGCTTCTGTTGATTCAAATTGCATTCTTTGGGGAGTTTCCTCTTTCCATCCAAATCTAAGACGGGCAGTGGATTTATGCACAGCAAGAGACCTGGGTACGGGCTATGCCACATCTCCCCGTCAGTAGGGCAGGACAGGAGGCCCAGGGGAGGCAAAGGCTGGCACACCTGGTGCCTGGGGATGTCACCAGCGTCCTGAGCAGTGACCTTGGGCAGCGAGGTGGGTGTCCCCGCTGGAGCTACAAGAAGCCCTGCTGCCCCTGGGCTGCACTCGCCTCGTCCCAGCCCGGAGGGGGTGCAGGGGCTGGGGCACCCATCACACAGGCAGCCACAGGGACCCGCTGTCCTCCTGGCTTCCACGTGATGCTTGTTCGGAAAGTCGCTCCTCATGAACAAGCTCAATGGGAAACTCTGCAATAATAGTAAAATACCTGCTATGAAGTGAGCTGTAATTTTTTGCCGATATAAACCTATCTGTAGAAAATGATCCCATAGCCACTTATATTAAACTGTCACGGAGCACATCCCCTGAAAGCTTTTTATTCTGTTTTTAATTTATGGTGTTTGACAAAGGGGAGAATTGAATATCGCTCACGCCGATTGCAGCGCAGCGCAGCTGATGTGCTCTGGCCAAGCAGGGGGCCAAGCGCGCAGCAGCCCAAGCCATATATTCTGTGTTTTCATTAACAGATATTGTCACCCCAGCACCTTTGTTCTCTGTTTTCATCCAGCTACTGAGCTCTGGAAACCATTAGGTGTCTTTCTCCGTTAGGCGTTAAGAAGATGTATGCGTATTTGAGTGAGAGGTTTTCTCTGAGTGTGTGATGTTTCCTCTCCTTTTTCCCCAAATGTTCTAATTTATCCCAGTGTTTTAGGTGCCTTGGGGTGGATGATGCACCAGGGGGGCCTGTGTTGAATGGGAAGGGCATGGTCCCATGAGGGATCACCGACCACTCCCACCCACGGCAGCTTGCAGCCTGTGACCCCTCAGGCCCATCGGCTGCTCCTGGGAGATTTGTAAAATATAACTGAGAAAGAAATCCTGCTTTCAGCTGGCTTCAATTTACTGTAACTGTAGCTGCAGCTCCACTGGAAATTGGTGTCTGCAATCGATAAAACTCAGAACCCAGAATCACCTTTAAATTTAAGGAGAAAAATCCCCAGTCCTTCAGCAGTGAGCCTGTGAGCAGCTGCTGACATAAAATAACTATTGCAGGGGAAAATACCTGCGTGTTTTAGGAGTATGGGCCCTGCTTCTGCTTGGCACAAGGGCAAACCAGACCCTCGCTGCTATAGATGCTTCAATGTCATAGGATCAGCTTGCTACTAAGGGGAAAGAGCTTCCTCTGATTAATATTCATTTCTGCTCAGTAGGTATTTAAGGCAGCAATTTTTGAGCGTTGTCTTCTGTGGTGTGTGCTAGGAGATCATAAGGCTTCTGCCCCCAGATGCATGCCTGTGGTCAGATGTGGATTTGGTGTGGGCTGGTGAACCTTGGCCATGTCTCCTGAACGTGGTCCAGCACTTGAGGAGCAAACACCCAGCTTTAATTTCAGCACAGTCAAGTGACAGCAAAAATCAAGCGACAGCAAAAGTCAAGCAAGGAAATCGTCCTGCTTTGGGCAGCCAGGGAAGGCAACCCTGGCGTGTTGTTTAAGGAACCGTCGCCTGTAAGTTAGGGGATGGTTGTTGGAGATGAAAGCTTCACAAAATTTAGTGGGATAGTATAGCAGAGCCTTCCCCTGCATTCTTCATTCCGTGTCAGGAGAGACCGAGCCTGGGCTGGTTTTATTTATAAACCTGCAGTGAGTAATGTGAGTGTTGCAGTCGGCTCCCCGTGCTAAATGTGGCTTTGGCAGATACTGCCAAGCCCCCTCCGGTCAGGGTAGGACAGCGTCTCGGGCCGCCTGCCACCCCGTGTGCCCTGGCCACCCTTGGCACACGGCGGTGCCCGCTGTCCCCAAGGCTTTTGGCAGGGCTGTGTCAGGGGCTGCGAGGAAGGCAGGAGAAAGCTAGAAACGAAACTACCGTGCGCAGAGCGGCTCAAAAGATAGGAGGTCAATCCCTGGCAAAGCCACCTGCCTTTATTCTCTTTTATTCTTATTTATCCCCTGGGCTGGGTGCTGCTCACAGCTTTGGGCATCTCCTTCAGCTGCTGCACTCAGGGTCGTGCTTGCTGGGCTGCCTGGGCTGGCCATAGCCATCAGAGGATGCTGGTCTCCAAAAGGCAGGTAGAGATGTTGGGAAAAACCTGCAAGGCCCTGAAGACAGCAGTGAAAGCATCACATCTCTGTTGCACGTAATCGAGCCGCTGCAGCGGAAAATTTCTGAGGCTAAACTATGAAATGGAGACATTTTTCTGCCACAAAGAAGCCCTCTTTTGGGTCTGGGTAACTGCGTCCACCTGCAGCACCGATAGCGGCTCACGGAAATGTTCAGCAGACTGAAGGGAAGAGGTGTGGGGGAGAGCGCTGGGGATGTGGCAGAGCAGAGGTGTCCCACCTGGCACCTCACGTTTCCGCCCCACTTGGGTTACTTCTCACAGGGCACAAAGGCCTCCCAGGGCAGCTGCACCTCAGAGGACGTCCATGTGGATGTTTTGGGAACCTTATGGGGCATTTTGAGAGTGCCAACACCAGTGTAGGAGAAATTGCATCTTCTCCCCCCTAAGCCTCTCTAAAGAGCTGATGCTGTCTCTGTGATTCAGTTCCCTCTGTAGGTCATGGGCAAGTGCCTTATCTCCCAAATGTGCTATAAGAATAAATACGTTAAAAATTGTGAGATACCTAGAAACATGGTCATTTGTGTCAGATAAGTCTTACAGATAGGAGAAAAAAATAGTCTGTAATGCAAAATTCACTGTATTTGCAGATTCTCATGACCACAGCATCTAAATGCCTCACAGCAGACCATCAGTGCACCCATTTCTGCAGCAGCAGGAAATGCCAGCACCTCTGTGCTGACTGCTCTTTATTTACAGCCGAGGGGCTCCAGCGCTTGGGGGTTCCCAGCAGATTCAGGAGCGAGTTGTCAGAGACATCCTAGGTTGTTCTCGCAGCACCACGATGCACAGACCTGGCTGGGGGAGCAGTGTGGGGTGCTCATGGTGCCTCAGATGCTGACTGCTTCTGGATAACCATCGCCAGCAGCCACCGGAGACAGCCCTGGGGCATCAGGGAGCCATGAGAGATTTTTGGAGATGTCTACGTGCACAAATCAAGCTCAAAGTCAATGCAGCAGCACACCTGGCCCCGTGTGAGACGTCATATTTTGTAGCACTACTGCATTATTTCCTGAGTACACAGTAGAGCTAAAACTGAGGAGAACGTTCCCATCTTTGTAGCTTTACCTGCCTGTTCATTAATTAGCAATGGAAATATATTAATTCTTTCATCAGCAAAAATATTGTCCTCCCCAGTATCTGTTGGCTTCCAACCTCACTGTGACGTTCTTACTCTATCTTACTGCTCTGTCTTGAAAACACTGCATTTGTCAAAGGCTTTCTAATGTAGGCTAGAAAACATCAGGCTTCCTGCAGACTGCGCAGCTTCCAGGCTGATCGCTCGTCCTCTGCTCTGGCTCTGAAATAACACCCAGGACAAAGCACGATGCTCAAGCACCCGCCTGGGAGAGGCCCCCGCGCCCTCCCACCCTGCAGCTCCCCGGTGTCCCCATCGCCCGTCACCTTTGTGCCAAGAAAGGGAAGGGAAGGAAGCAAGAAAGGGAGCCTGTCCCAGTGCTGGAGTGACTTTAAAATTAAAATTCCCGAATTCATAAATGCCTGTATGTCTGTGTCAGAGGAGAGGAAAGGACTGCAGGATCACCTTGGGGTTGAAATCCAGCCCTCGGCTGAACCCAGGCACAATATCCACTGAACGGCATGGGCAAGCGAAGGGCAGGGTCTGGTGCCAGGACTGGATATAATTTCATGTGTTATGTCCACTTGATTGCCTACTTAGAAATTATAAAAATGTACTGTATTTTAAAACTGCAGTCATAAGACAGCCGTTTCCATCTGAATGATAATGAAACACACTCCAAGGTTATGCCGGGACTTTGCTGGCGCTATTAGAGATCGGTTCAAAGCTACAGGAGAAAAAAAATATTGCACTAATAAGTGTTCCTCATTTTTAAGTTCCCCTTCAGGAGTAATTAAATGTGACTTCTTTTTTTCCCCTTAGATGGCTGATTTGTGGGATAGCTGTCATGTTTTTGTCTGAGGCTTGAAAAAGGGAGCTTGAAGATCTGAGATATTTAAACTGAATAACAACACGGCCCGGGGAGATTTCCACCCGGAGGAGGTGCTGCTTGGGAAACGAGCTGCCAGGCCCGCCAGCGGGGACCCAAGGGTGAGTTTTAAGGTACCACAGGGAAACAGCACACGGGTTCTGCACAGCCCGCGGCCGGACCCTGCACCCTCCTCCTCGTGGAGCTCAGGGGCTCCTTCAGCTCTCGTTTCTGTGCCTCCCCTGGAAATGCTCCCAGAAATGGGTGCCACAGCCTCTCCGGGGCTCAGGAGGTTTCTGAGTTGCGCTCAGGGATGCGCCGGGGATGCACCCAGCGGGAGGTGGGGAGGGCAGAGCCCGGGGAGATGCACCCGGGGCTGTCCCGTGACCCCAGAGAATGCCGGGGAGAATGCAGCCCTAGCGACTCATCTGGGGATGGGGATGTAACACAGCTCTGGCACAGAAGCGCTCTGCCTCTCGCTTTACCTTGGTGTAGCAGATGCTTTTTGAGCTATCCGTGTGGTGTCCTACATAAACATTAAGCATCACTAGGGGTGATTTTTTGAATGGGATAAATTACAAAACAACTGCACGAAATCCATTCTGATTACACCTTTGTGGCTCAGCAAACTCCGTCCAGCCTCCCCAACTCCCCTACAGCCATTTCCCATCAATGAAGGTTAAACGTGCTAGCGAGGGAAAACTCATCATCAGCAATATGCGATCATCACCAACCGCTGCATTCGGGTCAGGAGGCGAACGACTGCTGCTTCAGGCAGCTGTGCTGGAAGGTCGCTACGAGCTGGGAGGAGAGCCCAGGACCAGGGGCTGGACCTGGTGGTCTCCTCCGCGAGGAACAAGGACGGATCCGGCCTTGGGGCTGCCCCCGGGGGCAGGCAGCGAAGGGAAGGATCGGCTGGGGCTCCCCGGCATTCGCGCCTCCGAAGCCAAAGGAATTAGCATGGGGGCTGGGAGGGAAAAGCTTGGTTCCGGCTTTCACATACATATATTCGCACAATTAAGGTCAGGGGCTTATCGGAGTTGGCTTTATTTTCAATTATTTATTTATTTTCCTAACGGTTTGGCTCCGGGGACTGGATGGCTGCATCCAAGCCCCGCGAGCTGCTGCAGTTGCAATCCTCTCCCTCTGGTGCGAGCGCTTTGTTTATATTTCCAGGCATGTGTTATTTCAATTTTTATCTCCTGTATCAATCGGTGAAACAGTCTCAAGAAGTGAGGCCAGGCCAAGGAGAAACATGCAGGTTTTGTTTGGACTGAGCTACGGCATTCCCGAGAGCTGGCTGCACCTCAGAAAGACTTTGGATGATGTTATTTACTGCTCTCCACCTTGCGAGCAGAGCTGGGACCCAGGCTTTTCCCACCGCTGGCTGCTAAACTTGATGCGTTGGGAAAAGGTGGTTAACCCCTGGCTTCCCTCACTTTACTAACTCTCTGGATGGTAAAAAAAGTCCTTTTCTGGGCCCAGCCTGGGAATGGGTTTGGGCGACGGCACCCTGTTGCTCTCTGCCATCCACGCCAAGGGCTGGTGCTCAGCACCCGCTAACAGGATGGGAGCACCCACGGGTGAAACCAGGCCTTTGCTGTGGACAGATCTGTGTAGATCTATTTTCCCCTCCCTCCCTCCCATAGGTAAAATACGGCAGTGAGGGGAGACGCGTGGAGCAGAACGGCACTGCTGTGCATTCGGGAAACTGGAGAGGACCCAAGCTTCTGGATGGGAGATTTGCCTCTCTTTGAATTAAAATAAAGCAATCTTCCAGTAATGAAGAAAAAAGTGCCAGTCTACATTTGCTGGAGAGGTCAGAGAAATGGGTTTCTTAATGGGAATGTGACAGCTCAAGGATTTACAGCTGAAAGCTTAAGGACATATGAACACTGGTGTTTGAGATGAATGTAAAAGGATGTAAATACTGGTTAAAATGCAGTCTAAGAAAAAAAAATACACATAATCAGATCATTACAATTCAAACAAAGCAATTGTCAATTCCCTGGCAATTTACATTTAAATGCACAATATAATCCTCATGCTAAATTATCTGTTCCCAGCATAGTCTTTTCTCAGAGCGTCTGTGAGGGGAGGAGGGGGAGGCCGCACCTAAACTTGCGCATGTGCCTTGGTCTGGGAGAGCTGGGCAGCGTGGCCCAGCTGAGCAACCTGGACTGGGGACTTCCCTCAAACAGCCGGGGCCGGTCATGCTTTCAGCAGAGAAACCCAGGAACATTTTCACCTCCCAGTCCCAGAGGAGACGGATGGATCTGGAAAAAGAGGGTCCAGATCAAAACGTTCGGGGGTGCTGTGGCATCTAGCGACAAGACATTTTCAGATGCAGAGAAGCTCCTCATTAGACAGAAAGGACTTCTCTTGCATGCTCAAAACCAGTCTTTCTCCCAGAACTCTGCTTATTGCAACATATTTTTGCTAACAAGATAAGACTTGCTGTAACATCAGCCCTGCCTACACGTCATCCACTGCCTGCTTCCCATCTGTTAGTCTTGCTATTTCCTTAATCCCTCTCTCACACACAGCTCCATGAATAGTTCCCCTCCGTGGCACAGGGAGTGAAATCGGAGAACGCAACGCTGCTGTCTGGGAAAGGCACGCATTAGTTTGAAACCAGGAGCTTAAAGGCCCAGCCAGGGTGGCTGTTCCCCGAGAGAAATGCAGCGAGAAAATGGAGGGAGAGTTCAATCTGAAGTGTCTGTTCTTTAATTATAAATGTTCTTCCTCCAAACAGCTTTTCTGAACAGCTGCTCATCAATTACACAGCGTTACTGAGGTTTTCAGACAGGAGATCGATAAACGGGATTTTTTTCTTGGCCGGGAGAAGCCATTACATAATGGCTGTGTTTTCCCCCGCTCGCCGAGCTGCCACAGCCGGGGGCACGGCGCGGGCTGGGGGCAGCAGCGTGGTTCGGGACCTGGGCAGGGCGGTCAGGGAGGGAGCCTCGGCCTCCCGGCAAGGGCAGGGGGAGGCTGCGCCCCGGGAGGGCACACGGCAACGCGCGAGCAGCCGCCGCGCAGCGGTACGCCAGGTCTGCATTATAAAACGTGCCAGGTGGAAATAGGAACAGAGCAGGCAGCGACAAGGAAGGACGGACAGCCTCACTGCTCCATGGAGGAAACCTCGCGGTGAGGGGGAATAAATGCCTGCAGTGTAGCAACTGTGAGCCTCTGCTGTCTGATAGGAACGGGTTATTTTGGGGGAAGGCTGCCATCAGCACCATCGAGGATATCTTCACAAAACAGGGAGGGCTACTTTCCCACACGCTGCACCCTTTGCTGTGTGTTCAATACAGACCAGGTTGTTGCTGGATATTTTAATCAGAAGCTCATATCTGCATCTTTGCAGCTGACCTGTCTCGCACAGACATGGAACACCAGCATTTCCAAAGACATTTTGGCAGTCACGCTATAAGCCAGCTGGCTACCTCTATAAATAGAATAAAGCCACTCTCCTTATGATCTTTGCCTTACAAAAAAAAAAAAAAAAGAA
>VXAA01001329.1:134673-188697 GCA_013399115.1 Anseranas semipalmata
TGTGCACGTGAGGTGTGCTGCCACAGCCTCGATCCATTGCGTGGTTCAGCTGCAGCCAGCGCCGCGCGGGAGAACGGATTTGTCAGCTCCCGGTGACATGGCGCTGCCGGATGGGACCGAGTGCCCACACGCGTCCATCACCATGCACCCCTCGCTGGGTGACAGCAAGCAGGATCAGGCTCGTTAGGTTATGCTGATAGAAACACCAAAGAGAAAACAAATTTTCCCCGGACAGGGGCTGAGCACAAAAAGGCACCTATTCCACTTTGGCCAGTCATTGAGCAAGGAGGAAGGTCTGGGGGGGCTGCAAACCCAGCCTGAACCCTCTCACGCGTGTCACTCACGTGAGCATCACTAGCTAGATCCCAGGCAGGGTGGTCCTCAAAGGCGTTCAGCAAAGCAATGCAAAAACCAGACAAATACAAAGTATTTTCATGCCCTGAACACCACGGGAGACAGAGTTCAAGCTGCCAGAAAGGCCGAGTGCTCTTGGGAGAAATAAAAAGATGTATTTCAAAGCACGGCAATAAAAGCACATTACAGCACCTGAGCCAAAACGTACTCTCAGTTCACCTTCCAGTGTAAGATCCAGAGCAACACTTGGATGATATCCACACGTATAAAGGTTTGGTTTCAGAAAGGTGAACTTTCAAGGCTCTTTCCCTGTACAACAAGCTGAGGCACAAAGGCATTTTTGTTGCTGCCTTCCCCCAGGCCCCAGGGGTGTTGCTGTGATAGTCCCAGGCATTGCATGGCCAGCGATTTTGTTGTCTGACCAGTGAACAAAGCAAGTACAAGTCGGTCATCTTGTGTCTGACAGCTATTCTGTCCGTGCAGCTGACTGTCCTAAAAATAAGTGTGGTATCTACTGCTGGGTAGCGAGCGAATCCTGTTTGCCAGCAAGATAGTCAACAAAACAAGCCCTTGAAGAGAACTAGCCAAATGTTAGAAATAGCCCCTCAAGCAAAGGCTTCACAAAGCAAGTACGCACCGCAAGAACGGCAGTGGCCTCAGTGGTAGCATTTCCAACATTAATTCATGCTGAATAAATTGCACATTAAACCAGGTTGATAGCAATCCTTTTCTCCGGGCCAAGGGAATGCCTGTTGCCATTATTGTATGTGGTACATCCGCAGAAGGGTGCCACACACAGCTGTGGTTTGAATAGGCAAATTATTCTTTATAGGTGAGAGAGAAAGGCGTTTTGGGAAGGGGAAAACATTAATCTGAAGTGGTTCTGAGGTTGGGCCAGACCTGATTTTTAGGGAGCTCAGAGAAAGCCTTTCTCCAGGTATATCTGGGTAGAGCAGAGCCCTTGCGGTGCTGGCAAGAGGGGCCCAGCCTGTGGTATCGAGCTGGCCCAGCCAGCAGTCGTGGTCCTTCAACACCAGCCATTGGGGCCCTTCGGCACCAGCCCTGCCGCAGACCCACACCCCTTCAACCGCGCTGCCGCGCTCATCACGCTCTTCACAGGCTCCTTTTTTGGTCTGCTCTGGGTCACCTGTGTTTACTTTTTCCTGAACTGGAGGAAAAATAAATGAATTAGTGCTGCATGCAAGACACACTCCCCCTCGCCTCCTGGCTTCTCCTGTGAAGACTGCCAGTGCTTCGCCTCCTATTTGATGTATATTCAGCAGAAGAGGAGAGGTGCCGTAGTTTCTGCGGGCAGCAGAAATGAAAGGGAATGGCACAGAGGCAGAAAAAAAAAAAAAAAAAAGATCTTACAGCTCTTTGATTCTGCTGGCTCTTTGTTTGAGGTATACAAAAAAAAGCCCAACCTGCTGAAGGATTTGTCTGCTCGAGATAATAACCTTTTCAGGAGACTTGTCTCACCTTTCAAGCATGAAATTCCTCAGAAGAGGTCCCACCTCTCACGTGCCCTCCCTTCCTCCTATACAGTGGGGTTAGTTTTGGTCATGGCTGAGATTCTCTTCTGAGTCCTTTTTCCCCCAGTTTTGACCCATGGCTACTGCTCGCCTCCAGTGTGGCAGCCACCCTCGTCGAGCCGCGCGTGGTGGTGGGCTGGAGAAGGGACCTTCTGCCCCAGCGTGGATGGAGGCATCTGGGGAGAGCAGCCGTGGGAGGACGGGATGGGTCTCTCCCCACTGCAGAGCCCAGACGTTTGTCTGCTGGCTGGTCCCTCTTAGGGCAAAAAGAGACAACAAGAAGTAAGCAGGCAAAGAGATGGAAGTATTAGAGGCCAGACACTGCCGGGGTGTAAATCAGCACGTCATCCCCAGACGTATGCCCTGCACGGTCATGGGGCGCTGCCTCGCGGGCTGCTGGGAGAGAGTGAAATCCAGTGATTCAGCAGACATCTGCTCGGCTCCCGGGAAAGCATCTTCGCTCAGAAGATTTATGGCAGTCTTGGAAGAAGAGGACCAGACAAAACTAAAGCCAATCAGCAGCATTTGGGGAAAATACCTTCTTCCCCAAGAACTTATGAGAATTTCCTCATTACATCTGATATATATATCTATACATATATATGTCAGATATATATAGAGAGAATATCTATATAATATATAGATACATAGATATATAATATATAATATATATAAATAGAATATATATAGAAATATATATATATATTTCTTTTTACTGTGGCACAACCCTGCAAACTTGGGAATAAGTTCAAAATATGTAAATCATTCTCTCTTCCCAAACATTTGGATGTTAAAGTACTTTAAAAGTGTTCATTGGTTTCTGCCAAGGTTTTCAAAAGCCACTATTGATTCTGGTTGCTGTCTTGCTGGATGCCTCCCTTCTCGTCAAATTTCTGTAACAGGGCTTCATTTTCAGAGGTGCTGGAGTACCCAGCCTCCGTAGGTTAAGTCAGAGAAACAAAACCACTCATCACTTTTGAAAGGCTGACCTTTAATCTCACAATACCTTTGCAGATCCTGATTACCAGCAAGGAGAATTGCCAGGAATCGGGGGATGTATCCAAGGTCACACGAGAAGGCTGAGACAAGCCAGGCATGGAATAAACTTTGTTCAAAAGCACCTTTAACTGCAAGGCCATTCTTCTTGTGTTAGCTCCAGCAGAAAAGAAATACCTTCTTTGCAGAAAAAAGGCCATTATTTTTGCGAGCAAGAATTTTTAAGGAGAATAAAGGCACTGTTGGCACCTAAAAATAAATCAACCAGCTTTTGATTGTTCTTTGATTTTACTTTAGCTTTTTGGAAAAACCACAAAGATATTGAGACAAAAGCTGCAAACAAATTTGAGATCAAACTGCATTTTGCCAGAAGGGCAAACCCTAGAGTCCTGACACAGTTCGGCAAATAAAGACAACTTGGCTGATACAAATGGCCCAGCAAATGAAGCATGTGAAGAAAAACTATAGCAATCGAAAGTGCTCTCTAGACTCATTTATTTATTTTTTTACCATATGACAGTGACACAAAGCTTTAGTGATCTGGGAAAATAGAAAGAATATATGATATTTTAGCTTTAAAATCATTGATACCATCCTGGGAAGGGACTGATGGATTGGGTTAATTAATTATCCATTGCTGGTATTTCCAGCACAGTGCATGCCAGATCAACTGCCGGCCAATGCCACACGTGGTGCTAGAAGGATTTCATACAAAGAAGTTTGGAGCAGGGAAAGCTGCTCCTGTTTAAATAAATCCTAATGGAGGACTGTGTTTGAACAGTGATGAGAGGCTTTTATGCGCCTTCAGCACGGTGAAAGAGCTTAAAACATGAACTCTCAGCTCTCTCCTGGCCATAAGAGATGAATGAAGGTTGTCATTGTTCAAGGCGTCATCACCATCAGAAGAAATTTTAGACTCTGCCAGGAAGGGGAAGCAGTTTTTCATCTGAGAAGCCTTATCTATTGTGCAGAGCTCTATTCACGATAAAGATTTTCTTCTGGAGAGAGAGAGCAAAGCTCATTCTTGCCCCGCTCGTGCTCTGCCTGTGGGCTCCAGTGGCGTAGGCGTGCTCTGCGGGACACCTGGAGGGCGTGTGGCAACATCCCTGCAGTGGTGGAGCAGAGCCAGCACTGGTGGTCCTACAATACCCGTGTAGCCGCGGCTGTAACCAGTGCACCACCAGCACTGGTGGTGCAAGGACCGCAGAAAGCTGTAGAGTCTCTGTTGGCAGGGTTGTGCGATCTACCAGCAGCCCTGGGAAGGCCTCTGCGAGTTGTATGTGCAAAGGCTGCACTAACACACACCATGTGTCGCTTTGCACTTCCATAACCCGGAATCTAGAAAGAGCAAAGTTATTGCAACGTTACTTTTGCTTTTCCTTTCCTTGGCTGCAATTTGTATGCCACATCCCCTAGGGAATACAACATAAAGTGGCATGCAAAGGCAGGATTTAGCTCATTGCAGTGCAGTGGCTGGGAAAAATAGATTTAGGGACTAGCAATGCTTCTTTGGTTCAGTTTGTCCTTCAGTATTTTGTTTTGCATGCCTGCCTCTAAGGTGACCTGCTGATATGAGAAGAAACGTGATTTGAACACAGACTTGTTCCTGGAGGATTTCTGCAGTCCTGACTGCTCAGGGAACTCTTTCCTTGTCCCTTTCTGTTTCTTTGTCGCTTAATGTCCCACAGAGTGTGATGGTCTTGCTTGGACCTCTGTACCCGGGTGAAGGCTAACATGGTTGCCCATCTCCTCTGGTGAAACAGATTCCTAGGGCAAGGAATATCAGTCATCATTAGTTCTCCATCTGAACAAATTAGCTGTAGCAAGATTTGACCACAGATACACTGCCAGGAGGTCAAGACCCATGCTTTCAGATCCAGACACCTCTGCATGCACAGTTCAGCTGTAGGCTCATACCGAAGTATTTTGTAGCCATTTCTCAGGCACAGATTTCACATCCTTCAAAAAATTCAGGGTTAACACTGGCCTTGTGTAGGAAAGTAGTGGAACGAATGCAAGGGATTCATGGGCTCTGAATTTCCCATCTGCTGGCTGTGTGGATGGTACAGGATGGTCTGAAAGTTGTTCCAAGGGAGGAGTGCACAGCAGAGAGCATTTCCAGGAACATGGCTTGTCTTCCAGGAATGAATTTTAATTTTTGACCATTTCATATTAAGCTGCCATGAGGCCCCCATAGTGCGCATGCACACAGGAAGCTCTTCTCTCATGGCAAAGAACACAGGCTTTTAGGTTCTGCACCTGCCTGGAAGATCCGAAATCCTTAATTTTCTTCTAAGCTTGGGTATACACAGCAGCAGCGCAGGAGGCAGGCAGAAGCTAAGAAACACTTTGCTGGCAGCAGCCAGAGCAGAAACAAACTAGGGAATCTGAAAACTAACCAAAACAGCGCACTCTTCTCAACAAACCAAGCAATTACTCATACAATGGAAAGACATTTGGTAGGGGATGAGCAAATAGTTTTGCATCACTAATGAGCCTGAAAATTACAAAGGCAAAAGCTCAGGGGAACCTTTGTCTGTGTGTTATTTGCTCAGCACTGGCGCGGGTCCCTGCAAAGTGCCTTGCTTTGACCACTCGTGCCGCAGAGGCCCAAGAGGCGGCAGGGGAGCCACCATGAGCCCTTCCTCATTGCAAGTGCCAAGGAGCATCTTCACGCCTATCACCCCAAACCTCCCCAAAAAGCCAGTGAGCCCATAAAGCCAAAGGAAAGATGAAGTGCCAGGAGCATGCTGTGGGTTGTCTCAGCCCTGAACAGGGCATCAGCCCTGGGGAATCCGGCTGTGTGAGAGAGGCGAGCGGAGGCAAAGCTGCTCTTCCAACCTCACCTCGACCGTCGCAAGCAGTGACAGGGCGCGACGAGGCGGCCTCGGGGACACCCTGGGCCAGCCCCGCGCCCAGCTGCGCGGCCGCTCTGCCGTGTCGGCCCCCAGGGGATGCGGCGGGTCTGGCTGCGCTGCTCTTACAGAGGAGACCGAAGGTAATTGAGCAAAATCTGTTTCTGATTAAAGAGATTATATCTCGTAGAGCGTTTTTTAAAATTGCACTTAAATGGCTTTTACGTAGCTTGTTATTTTGCAATAAGATTAACACCAAGGTGGATTGAATTACCTGTTAATTCAACACATAATTTGCTGGTACCTCCATGGGCCATCAAAGATATATTTAAAGGCATCTTGACAACGGATCCATAGAACACACAATAAGGACATCATTACTTAAGAAGATACATCCCCAAAGAGACACATGACATTAACCCCATCTGTAGATGAGTAATCAGAGCTAAATCAGGAATGTTCCCTTTCAATCTGAAAGAAATGGTGACCTATAAATTCCACATACAAAAATACTAGTAATTTACCACATGATTAAACCGTAGTGATTTTTATACAGTACTTTTGCTGCAATATTTTATCTTGGGATCCTAAAAAAAGATTTACTGCTCTGAATGCAGCACTCCTGCTTGGAATAATCAATACTGATTTTAATATACATTTTAAAAAGATTTATTTCCTTGTTGTGGAAAAGATTTAAATTGCAGGGTGCCAGCAACTGATGAATTATGATTTAGGGCCAAATCTGTTTCGCTTGGAAGAATGGTAATTTTAAATTCAATGAAGTTTCTCTGATGAGAAGAACAAGGAAGTTTTGGCCCATATTTTTCTTGAAAACCCACCAATAAAATAATTATCTCGTCACACTGACAGCCACGTGTATTTACGGGTGGAAGTCATCGCGCCCTGGAGCCACGTGACAAACACGCGCTTTCTGTGCAGCTCTTCTCCACAGCGCTGCTTTGTGCTTGGACTGAGCAGGGGTGGAAGAAGCCCCCAGGAACGTGGCCATCAGATCACGGCAAGTAAGTATGCAACTCCCAAGCCTCTGTGTGTTCACTTTACATACCTCAAGAATATTTTTGAAGATTTTGATTGTAAACGCTTTGTCACAGGGAGCATGGTGGCGCTTTCCTCGCTGCTGCACTTAGACACCAAACAAAATCCAGGGGACACCAGCCTCTCCTCACTCCAGTGCCCTGCTCTCACCCAATTAATACTCTATATCCACAGAACGATAGTTGGAGAAAAACCTCGTATTTAATCTTGTCCATCCCCAAGCAGTTCGTGATTGCTCCCAGGAGCCTATTCATGAGTGCTTTGTTCAGTCGAGTTTTAAATGACTCACGAGCTGATAGGGACTCCACCACCTCCCGCAGGAGATAAATCAGTACACTTAAATAAAAGACAAGATGGTATCTAGCATGCTGTTTCTACAATGTTTGCCATTAGTTCTTACCCCAAGGCAAGCATGAAATAAACATTCCCTGCTCCCAGGTTAACTGCCTGTGTTTCCTTTGGTACAGTGTGGTACGGATTAAGCTATCATCAACATACAAAATTAACTTCTACCCAATGCTGACAGAGACACATCTAACCTACGTAGTTTGGCACCGCATCCAGCATTAATTTCCTGGTCCCAGACACGAGAAACGGAAAAGCTTTATTAGATCACTCGGTCCTGCTCACTGTTAGGCAAATGATTTGCTCCTCTGTGACAGCCTCTAGAGTTTTCTCCAGCCTGATTTGCAAAATCCCCCAGCATGAGGATCACCTCCCTGTGGACTGCTAATTTTTCTTCATATTTATACCTACATTTGAGTTTTCTGCATCTTTCTTAAAATCGCCCTTATTTTTTTTGAGCTGCATTTCTAGGATTCCCTCTCATTAATTCCTCCCCCGCTCTTTTTTTTGTTCCCTGCTCTAAGATTTTCCACAAGTTAACCCATCCAACTCCCCAGAATGACTGTGAGCTTCTCAGGTTTTACTTCAACAAATTAATCCTGCCTCATGTCTTACGCGGGGCAGACAACGTCCCTCGCAGGCTCCCCATGGCCACCAGGACAGCAATGCCGACCTGCCCCTGTGTCAGTGCCTTTCCTAACCAGAGCCAGATTTGCCGTGTCCTTCCCCCGTCAGATCAGATCCCAGAGGTACACAAGCTCCCTGTTTCCACCAGCTCTCTTCCAGCACCCTTGCTTCTTTCTGTGATGAGACAGAGTATTTCTCTTCACATGGATTAACTGCAATTTTCCTATTTTTAACGTTAATGTTATTTTACTCTAACCACATTTTCCTTCATATCTAGGCAATTACAAGACAATTCACAGCAAATTTTCATGGGGATAGTTCATTACGTACTAGAAAATGTACAATAATGAAGCATGGAAAACATGGCAGCTTGCAATGGCACTCTTCTCAGTCTGTGAACAGAACTCGGGAAATAATGTTCTGTAGAGCCTGGACAGTGTTTGAATCAGGACAGAGCAAGATTATTTAAAACAAAAAAACAGGGCAGACACTTCCCAAGTAAGCTGTGTTAGTAATGTATTGATCCTATTTTTTCTTCCTCCTAAAGCATTTCAATTCCCTTTTAATTTGCATGATTGTGCAGTCACCCAGAAATGATATGGGAGCAAGTAGCTGCAAATCCATGGCTCTGCAATATTTTAAGTGCTTGCTTAGTACAAAGGAAAAAAAAAATCAGTACCTCAAGGGTTAACTCAAATTTATAAATGCTTGTGCTGCTGTCTGAATGAGTGCCTTGTGCCTAAGTTGTCCTTCCTCATAGCGGATGATCAGACATCATGGTGACAAATTGGTTTACCTCAGACCAGGTGCTCAAGTCAAAAGATGCTTTCAGAAGGACAAATCTCAGGGAGGAAAGAAATGGCTTTAATCACATCGGGCTCTCCTACACGAGCGAGCTCTTCAGCACATACAGACAGCGCAGGGACTGTTACAAGAAATTGTGCAGCAAGCTTTCCTGAAGCATTCCTCTCTCCCACAGGCTGTATAATAAATGCAAGAAATGATTCAGAAGGGCCATTCTTGCTTCCCTCAGACGTATATTGCTAAACTGTAGCAATAAAGGTCAACTCTACCAAACAGTTTCTTTTTCTCCTGCCTCATGTCTTTCTGCATCTGTCAACATCAGACTACATCTAAAGAATGGACTGCATACTTTCACAGCTCCTTAAAATGAGGCAGGCAAGCAATGCGTCTTGCACCAGGCACCGACTTAATGGGGAGCACTGTGGAAAAAGGGTGTCCTAAAGGTCTTGGAGAGCCGCCTTCCTACCCACTGCCAGCCTTCGGAGCGGGTGTATGCATGCAAGGCATGTAGTATTTTGTTACATCAGGTCTGCATCTGCTTCACTGGAAGGAATTTAAACCATTTTCTGGTTGCTGCCCTTTTGCTGTCGAAGCCAGCACTTGGAATAGGAACAAAATATGTAATGGTTTCAGAATAACTTGCTTTTCACAGATCCCTAAAAATGGAAACAGTTTTAGTAATAGTCCCTGAAGATGAGGTGGACTGAGGATTTTATGGAAGAGGGCATCTGAGGAGCCTGTGGATTGCTTGCACTGCTTGCTCTTAGTGCCAGGGTTCCTCTCCTGAGGCCTGAGGACAGCAAAGTCACTGGGAGGCAATGTGTTAACCGCCCCAAGCTTTCAGATAAAAGACCAAGACCTGCAAGATGTCAAAGTACCTCTGTGGGCTGTCCAAGAATGTGCTAATGGTGCCGTGAGGGCACTGACCAGACTGGGGCATGCCTTTGCACACCCACTTCCCCAGGGACACAGTAGCACCACCTGCTAGCGAAAGCTGTCCTCCAGGTCTTGGCACTTGACCTCTACCAGCCCAAAGCTAATGTTTTCGGCTTTGCAGGTAACAGTCCCCAGTTCCCCATTATTTCAGTGAAGAAAAGGGTTAAGTTCTCAATTATAAAATTGAGAGCAGAGTTCCTATAAAGTGAGATGAAGTAATACAACGTAGTAACAAGTTATATTTAACCAGGTTCTTTCTGAGCTGTTTCAGGGCCTCAGCTGAAGCAGTGGTTGAGCTGCAGCCCAGGCTGGCTGTTCTGGGGCTCTTCCCCCAAGCCAGGGGTGCTGCTGCGTCCCCCCGTTCTGCAGGATAGCCCTTCTAGCTTAAAATAGTCCCTAGCTGCTCAGTGTTTTTAAGACTGTCATTCTCCAACACTCTCCAAACCACTGTTCGCAAGAGGCATTCCCTGCATACATCTCTTATCAGACGAACAGCACTCACTCTGAGTTCTTCATAAAGACCAGATCTGCTGCATTCTTACTAGGGAATATGTATTAGGCATTTGGGTGTCTTCAACATCCTTGCTACCTTCCTCTTCCTCCCAAGCACACACCTGGTGTTGACTTGGGGTGTCCTGATGAGAACATGGCCATAAACAAATCTTTGTGATGAAAACAAGGACATAGGCTATCAAAGAGAAGAAGATGGTTAAGCACTGGAGAAGCCTCCAACAGCTCATGGTGGGGGAATGAGTAGATTGAGGGACTCCAATAAAAGAAACAGGCATACAGAAGAGAGGACTGAAGTATTTGTGATTAAGTTATAGCATCATATTAACTAATTCCTCATCACATATAGGCAGTAGTTTCATGCGACAGCTCCTAATAATTCATCATCCTGTATGCAATATCCTAGTGTTGAATTCAAGACCTTTTTGAGGTGAGCAAGCATTGGCTGGCACAGAATGGGTTTCAAATGTCCAGAGAACTACAGATGCCCAGAGACTGCAGCCCTAGTCAAAAAGAGACTGAATGGCAAGGAGAGAGAAGGAGTTGGGAGTTTCTAGCTCCATCTCTCCAGCTATAATTAGCAGACTCCCCTCTCCTACCTTCTCACTGTCAATGGGTTTGTGAAAACTAATATCTTTTGATGGCCACTACCTGGCTCAGGGGCCCTGCCAAAGTCTGCCCTCAAATTGCACTGACCGCTCAGCCGGTGTCTCTGAGATCACAGCTCGACCAAATTCCTGCAGCAGCAACGAGGCTTTCTGACATTTTCATTTCTCCTGAAAGCGTGTGTCCGGGGATGCCCAGTGGAGTCTTATTTAGCAGAGCATTGAAACACAAGCCCATTACTCTGCCTGTCAAGTGACTTATACGGTTCTCCATCACTGCAGTATCTACTGTCTTTATATTGTTGTAGATGAAAGGAGTTTATCCCCCAAGGTAAGGAAATGTTAGCCCTAGCCTATGAACCATGAGCTAGAGGCTAAGACCACACAGGGAAGTTTGCGGCTCATTGGGGAAATTCACTGTTCTCTAAACCAACTTTTAAATCCTGCTTTCCTCATCAGCTCTTCTCCATTTCATTACAGCACATCCCTTGCCATCAAATGAGGCTTTTGCATCTATTTTTCTTTTATGCTCCAAAAAGAAACTTTGGCAGTTTTTCTTAAATTTAATATTTTCCTGAAAAACAATATTTTCACAATGATCTCTGAAGAGATTTCACAGCCAAACCCCCGAGTAGATGCTGTATTTCCCATTCTTGCATGGAAGAGGAACAAGGAGAACAAGAAACTGCATAATTTTTTTTCCTAAGGGTAGAAAAAATAGCCAAAAAAAATCCTCTGGTAACTTTCTGAGTGCCCAGCTCCATTTGGTCACAACAAACTGCATACTCTCCCAGAAAAGCTTAACGCTATCTCTGAAAACAATGTACATCTCTACACCAGAGAGGCAAAGTCAGGTCTGGTGTGGAGCGATGCTGCTGATACTGCCCTACAAGGTTTTTCTACCTGAGCATGTTTATGTGGCAAAGACCATGCAGACAGCGGGGGGCTTCCTCCCATGAAGAATTTTGGGCAAAACTGTTTCATTGCATGAGATCTGGTCCATGCCCAAAGCCAAACATTTGCTTCTCAGGGATGTTCCTACACTCCCTCCAGATAAATCATGCTGGCAGTGATGACTTAGCAGGGGGCAAATTTCATTAGAGGCCAGGATATCACCTCAGCCTTCCTTTCAACTCAACAGTAGGATTTTAATCAGGGACTCCTGATTACTCCCGAGTGCCATAAACAACCAACATTTGCTATCATGTTTTTGGATTATTACCAAAATCTTAGTGATATAATACACACTACGTAAAAAAAATGATTACAGCTGCATGCAGATAAAATGCTTCCCATTAAAGAGCACTAACTTCCATGCTGGCTGCTTTAAACAACTCCCGCTATTATCATCTTTGATGATAATTAATCCCCATCGTTTTACACAATCCAGGGCTGCTTTGGCAGTTTCCAACATGTCCCATCTGGATTTATTTATTTATTTTAAGAAGCATTGTCATCAAGAAGCCTGGAAGACCCAAGAAAGAGTTGATTGATCACAAGGTCCTATCAAATGTCAAAGCTGGCCTTTGCTGACCTCCCATCTATTCAGAACCGCTTTGATTTAATCTACAAACTGGCTGCCTCTCCTGCCTGTGAGTTCTGCCTGTAACCCATGTGTCAGTGTTTGAGATATGACCTGCTTCACGCTCCATTCATCTCATCTGAAGGACGGAAATTAAACTGGAGGGTCAGCAAGGGGCACGGCTCAAAATACACACACATTAAACTCAAGTCTTTTGTTTGGGCCCATCAGAAGAGTTAGAGCAACCATCAAAAATGACATTCAAGTGGAATTGATTTTCTTTTTCCTATTGAAATTTGTAATACTAATATATGTGGAAGGTGGCAAGCCTTGCCACTGCCGAAGGAAGAATAATCATGGTGCCTTCCCAGAGAACTGCTTGTGATGCCTTGTAGCGCTATGAGTGTTTGAGCATGTTGCCATCTCCAGGTGCCACAGCGTGCACAAGGCAGCACTTCCATTGTAAATCCAGTATTTCAAGCCTTTTTATGCTGATCATAGTATTACAGCTTGAACTGAAACACGGTGGAAAGTTCATAGCAGAGATCACAATGTTTTAAACCTTATTTGTCTTACTTGGGTTTTATTATAATTTGGAAAATGCTTAGCTGCAGAGGAATGTTCTTGCCCTGTGGAACGCTGCCAGCAGCTCAGATGGATAACTCTCAAGGGTGACCACTGCTTTGCAGAGCAATTTTCATACCGGCTTTTACTTGGCAAGGAAAATGAGTCTGAAGCATGATCCCTCAATGGCCATGCCAGCCTTCAAGCTCCCCTACAGCCCTGGTGTGAGCTGCACCAACTCAGTGACATACCCCTTGCGTGAACTGGAGGGCAAGCCAAGGCTCCTGCAGGCCGTCTGCAGGTAGACCTGCCATATTTTGGTTGTCTCAGCCCCAAGATTCCCTGTTAATTAGCCAGACTGCTCCACCTATTACACAGACTTTCTTGTGATGGGATATAAACCAGATTTTCACTTGTAATGGCAAGGTGGAAGGCCTGGGTTCAGCTAGGAGTCCTCTTGTATCTCTATCCCACCAAGCGTGGGTTTGATGTAAGAGCCACTGCCACCACTTCAAGACACTAGGAAAGTGTATTTACTAATAGCCAAATTAATTGCTTTCCCATTCTCCCATTTTCAGTCCGTTTCCTTTTGCTGTTTTCCTTCCCCCAGCCCAAAACATCCACAGGCAGCAGGATGCACCTTGAGATGTTCAGATGGCAAACCACATGCCCCCAGACAGGCAGTGGGACATGCAGCTGAGACAAGTGTTCCTCCTTGCAGTCTATTTTTTCTCACAGGTCTGTTCTTATTTGATAAAAGTCTAATGCACTGACCTATCAAACCATGTAGCTCCTGACTCGTATATACTTTTTGTTCTTTTACAATAGGTTATGTTAAAAAACATCAGATTTCTTGACCAGAAATTACATGCATCAAAAGACATCAATCCTTTTCTTCCAAACCTCAATCCACTGCATAGTTTGGAGAACATGAAAAGAGAAAGAAACATGTTCTAAAAAGAAGAGAGACTTCCAAACTGAGGATGGGTCCTCCAAACAGGTGTGCAGCTACAAAGATTTCCTTCAGCTTTAGCCCCCTTGGCAATGGCAGTTGTCATTTTGGCTGTATCTACAGCAAAGAAAGAAGGGGATCCCACTGGTGGAAGGAAATCCAACTATATGCAGGAATTGTAGGTAGTGAGTACCTAGTTTAGTACTAAGTGATGATATTTAGCTCAAGTAGTGCCATCCTGGCTAACAAAAAGAGCAAATAAAGGGGTTCACGCTCAAGGCTCCCAAGACAACATTGGTGATCATCACCATTTTTGTAAATCTCCTTGTCAGTTCGGAAATACAAAAAAGCCCAAATCCCATTGTTTCATATCTTTCTTCAGCCCATTGTTCCTAATAAATTAATTAAATTAAAAACCCTAGCGATTTAATCCTAAAAGCTAAAGGAGACCTTGTTTCTGACTGTATGCTGCTGTTTGCAAATCTACCTGCCAATCATCAGAGGCAAATTGTAGTCATTTGTAAAGAGGTTTCTTCTTTGGAACAGAAAAACAGGATGATATTTATCAAAGGCACATTTGCCCTTGAGTCTAAAAAAAGAAAGCATGAAAATGCCTTCAAATTCTTTTTAGTTCTAAGGCATGTCTTTTTGTTCATGCTTAACTGCAGAAGGAAAATTAGGAACAAGTGTGTGCATATCAGTGCATGTGTTAGCATAGGCTTTAATTGGTTAGGAGTAAATTAATGGCTGCTTGCAATATTTCTGGCAATCTGTTATAAGCTATGTAAATTTTTAAAAGAGGTTTCTTGAAAAGGCTGGCTGAAATCCTGTATTTCATATTCTGCTGGGGGAATTGATTTGAGAAATAATAATGAAATGTTTTACCTCAGTGATGAATCTCAGTTTTGTAGCACGGCAATTTTTTAAAGATTCTTGTAAATAATGCTACGAGTGTTTCTAAGAATAATCTACTTGAAATAAATATATCTGTCTCAGAATTAACAGCATCTTTTTCACTTTTTCCTGTTCTTTTTCACCTCTTTCATATGCCACCCTTCCGGGGTTCACTTGCAAAGCCAGCATTAGCTTTGATGTTATTATAATAAATTAAAATCCAACTTTTGGTACATATGGCTTGCTCCAGTAGATTTTAATAGCAGTTATGCTATTGAATTCAGTGGGAACTTAAATCCCTAAGAAGCAAGTCCAGTTTTATGGAGGCCAACTGGTGGTGGCCCAACAAACCACTGACTCTTCAAGGTGAGTCTGTCTCGGTTATTTTGGTGGGTGCTGTTAAACATTGATTGGGACAGAGGAAAAACATCTAACTTGACTGCCCAGGGCACTCATTAAGGCTGCAGGAGAAGAAATTAAAGCCTCACAGGAGGTAGCTGAAGGGCATGGACCTGGACCTCCCACCATCACTCCTTGGCTATACTTTGTTCAGCACACCGAGGGAAAAGGAAAATCTTCAGCAGCAATGAACCAACCACTGGCCGACCACGTCTGCATGCTGCGTTCATCGTTTCGATAGCTTCTCACTATTCACAGGGATTATCCATCCTCTAGATGGTCGGCGACAAACTCCCAAGACCAAAACATAGGGCTTTTAAAGTCTAGTGATTCAAGACAAATAGTTTTCCTCTGTTTTTTTTTTTTTTTTTTTTTTTTTTTTTTGGTAATCTTTAAAACNTTGCAATAACTGCACTTGTGTTGAACACACACCATCTGCCCAGCTGGTCGGTAGCCTTAATTGCTTTTGGCACAGGGGACACATGGACAGAAAGACACACTCCCTCTCGCCTGGGGAGCTACCCTGGCAGGAAACTTAGGCCAAAGAGACCCACTGCAGAAAAATGGCCCAATGAAGAAAATTCGAAGGTTTTATTGTTCTTCCTAGGCAGGTAAAACTGGAGGAAAGCTCCAAGACAGGAACCGACTAAAAGCAAATTACTGATATATCTTTTATTATGGCTGCATGTATAGCTGCTGCAATGTGCCTCGCTGCTTTGGCTCTGCTTTTCTCTTATCTTGTATATCTGACACCTCCCTTTTTACTGCTTACTGGTATGCAAGAAGGAATCTTGTACTGCCAATAATGCTGTTATCCTTTAATAAAAAATTAGAAGCTACCAAAAAAAAAAAAAAAAAAGAGAGAGAGGGAGGGAAGGAGAAAGGCTATGAAAGAACATGGCTCAATGCCTGGAAAACTTCAATATGTTGTAAAAGGAAAAGATTGCTAATTAGGCTCTTGCGTAGTCTATTCTAGTCCCCTCTGTGCTGCAAGAAATTTAACCCAGCTCACTTGGCTGATGGCTGGAGAAGTGGGAATACAGTGTGGGAGCTCTGGAATCAGATTATTGAGATGATCTATGAAGTAATGAGGCAATGAAATGCAGCTGGATGCAGGGATTTACTGTTGGGCTCAAAACATAGGGAAAGGATTGTTAAATTAAACAGAAGGCTGGTCCACCCCATGGCTCATCATTACACTTGGCCGTAGTAAAGCCTCCCACCAAAGCGGTCCCACACTGTTTGTGTGCTGAGTGATGCAAGGCAGGGAAAAGAGGCTTTGGTGAAGCTGAGTGCTACTCCAGATGCTCTGAGAGATCAGCTATGCTTGGCTGTGCTGGAGGAGAGGAAGAAAATGATGCAGGAAGCACCATGAGAGCTCAGCAGGCCATGATACGGCCCTATAGCTGCACTCCTTGAGCTCCCCGTTTTTAATATCTGCAGCCAAACTTCACGTTTCTGTGGGATAAGTGGGTTCCAAACCAGTGCAGAATTGAGAACACGCTCTGGAGTTCGGGAAAAACAACTGGGATGGAAATACACCCTCCAGAGCCGTCAGCCCCTGGGGTCTGGGCTCTGCCCCTCGCACCTCCTGCCGTGTGGGCAGACTCGTCCCAGGAGGCGCAGCCTGGGGCTGGCCCCGCTTGTCCCAGGGAAACCACGGGGAGAGCGGCTCTCGCGCCAGGCATCCAGCACAGCTGCGGATGTCGTCCCCTCTGCTACCCGCCAACCTGCTGACTCAGGAACAGCTGCTCCCAGCTCGTTTCAGGTTTGTTAACGCTGGGTTTTCTTCCCCACGCTTACAAATGACCTGCCTGCAGCTTCCGCTGCTGTGCTGTTAAAATGACCTGGGTAAAAGCTGTTGGCTCCCAGAGATTTTTGGTGACCAGAACTTGGTAAATGGTGTCCCACTGATTTCAGTTGGAGAAGGTAGTATTTTGATGTCTAACTATCTGATCGTAGCCAGAGACCACCAACACAGTTGCATTCATTTACAGGCATGAAATACTCTTTAGAAAAATATGGGAGCTGCTTTAAACCCTCAGCGTTGTATCTTTGGGCAGAGGTGGATGAAATAATGCGTGCACGGCTGCCACCGGAGAGAGCATCACTGTTACCACGTTCACGGACAAGCACGCAAGCTACCCGCTGGCCTGTCCAGGCAGTAGGCTTGGAAAGATATATGTATACGCAAATAACACATGGCTTAATTTGCATACTAATTAACCTGTTATATCTTATTTGCATATATATTAATCCAAAGGTGCTACATAAAATACTTGCTTTTAAGTAGTGCTAGTGCGTACTTGACAGACAGTCATGATAATCTTCATTGTAGGTTAAAAAAGGAATTAATAATGACTTTGGTTATTACTAAAGAGCAATTTCAAAAAGAGAAATGGAAAATATCAGCAGACTCGAGTCATCAGGCTAAGCCCCACCAAGGCTGAGGAACGTGCCCAGCCTTTGCAGCTGAGGGAGGTGACCCAGGGCCCCCCCAGCCGGGGGCTTTGGGGACCCGAGGTTTCTCAGGCACTTAGGCACCCAGGAAACCAGACACAAACTCTCGGTTTCCGTGGGGTGAGGTTTGGGTTTGCATTTGCAAACATGGGGTGGGGAAAGGGGTCCACAGGGGACAGTGGCTCCAGCGGGATGCCATCATCATGACGTTGCTGCTCACAGAAAGGAGTTTGCTGAACAGGAGCAATATGATTTTAAGAAAACGCTATTTACTGTGCAAGCTGCCATTGCAAACTGTGATTAAAGGTGCTCTTTTTGCTAAGACGCAGCTCTTTTTTACTGCAAGCTCTGCCTTTAAATTCTGCTGATACTTGGAAAAGGGGAGGCTCGGAAGGAGAGCGGTGGGGACAGGGAAGTCTCCACGCAGGCCGGGTTAACGGGGTGCAGGCGAGGTGCTCGCCTCTCCTTGGGTGAAGGAGAGGACCGTGGTGGCCAGGGCTGTGCATGTGGGGGAGAAGCCTGTAGTGTTTGCATTTCATGGAGCGGAAAGCTCACTCACTGAGTGATGTGTTCCCAGGTGGTGTTACAGGCCCATTTAATCCAAAAAATCCTTAACAAATCTATATTGACATCAGCTCTCGGTAGGCTCACACCTTACTGTACTGCGGAGGAAAAATCGCCCCCTCGCGACAGCCAGCTGTCCTCCTCGGTGGGGTGACCAAAGGGGCTCAGGTCACAGGAGCTGGCAGCTGGGGGTCACTTCTGGGGACCTTGACCCACCCCATACAGCAAGAGGAGGGGAGAGGAGAAGACAACCGTCAGCCTGCCTCATGCTCTTGCTCTGGGAGATCTTCTCCGGGGGGAAACCCTGCCGACCTCGCATCCCGCAGGTGAGCGGGCTCCCTCGGTCCTGCCCGGCCGCAGCTGCAGCCGCAGCTCAGCTGGGGCTGGGGGAATCCTCGGCCGCTTCCTGCTCCTCTCTGCAGCTGGTCCCTCCGGCTGCCATCTGGAAGGACCTTTCCTCCCGCTTCGGTGCCAAGGAACAGCTTGCTTACACCTTGCTTCTGCGCTACCCTCGACAGCCCGCCCTCTTGCCAAATTCCTCCGTGCAGTCCCCAGTGAACGGCGCAACTCCCCACTCACGGATTTGTTTTTACTGCCTGTCGACGAGATTTCCAAAGAATGCTTCATCCTTAGAAAAATATCCTGTCCTTTAGAACTTTGGATGCCGTTTGCCCAGAAAAAGCCTTTTTGGGATACAGATTCTGGACCTTCACAATTTTAAAGAGGGCCTAGAGAGATCATCGAGCTAATTTTAAACAGATGGGCCTTGACACTAAAAGATACCTTGATTAAATTAAATCTGCGCTCGGCAGAGCTCTGACATAACTACAGTGACCCTGTTTATAGGAGATGCCCTTGCACTGATGAGCTGTAACACACATACTCCACCCGGGTTCAATTCGGTATCACCTGAAGGAAATAAACAGCACTGTGGAAAGGTAGAGCGTTCTTTGATTTTTGTCAAAGCGAACTAAGCAGCAGGGAAGGGTTTCTCTGCAAGGAAGGGATTACGCCCACGTAGCAAATGCCATGGGAACTGCGGAGCTCGCAGCATCCCTCCCGCTGCCTCCGGGGAGCTCCCTGGGGCAGCCCGACTGTGCTGGCCCCTGCGCTTTGGAAAGCGCCGGAGAGAGCAAAAATGCAAAATATGCATTTAAACTTTAAAAATTAATGTTGACATTTATTTAAAAATGCAAGTTGGCAGTTCTCCAATGGTTCACTGAGTACATTAACTTAGTCAAACGCCCATTACTTCCTCCCCTTCCTCCTAACCAAAGTGTTTTGAAAAGGCGAGCTTTGCAGGCTTTGCACGCTTTGCAGCAAAGCGTGTACCCCTTCCTTTTTATATTCCATCCAGGCTGCTGAATGTAAAGGCTATTTATAGAGAGTGGATCAGAGAGAGGCTTGAAGAAAAGCTAGCTCAGGGTGCTCTAAAATTTAGCAGCAAGAAAGGACCGTCTCAGGGCCAGCAGCACCCTGGGCTCAGCCCTGACTCCCGTGTGCCTCTGTGCACCTGCGCGGTCACCCCGTGTCCCCACGTGGCTGGGGAGCCTCGTGACGCTTCTCCATTCAGTGGGCTCTGATCTCCTCTGAGATCTGTGGGAGTCGTGGCAATACAAATATTTTCCCAGGGAAGTTCATACCTAACGCTGTCCCTAGATGCTATCCCGACGCGGAGCTGACCCCTGGGACTCCAGCCAGGGCTGTCCCTCCCCTACGTGAGCCCCAGCTCCCAGGCTGTTCCCGTCACCAAACACCAAAACCCATGTCTTTGCAGCACCATCTGTGATATTTGGGGTGCAGTAGTTCTTTGGCTACAACTGTGCAATAATGAGCACATTTTGCAGCTGTCTTTTGGACATGGGAGTTGTAACTACAGAGCTGCACAGGGAATTTCTGGTGCATCCGCTGTTATAATATCACAGCATTCAGACATATGAGCTGACAAATTTTGTGGCTGTAAACACCGGAGGCTTGCTGAGAATCTGGACACTAGTGTATAAAACGGGAATACTTTCCTAACGTGAAGACAAGTGAAATCCGTATGGTCTTTCCAGGCAGTCTCAGCTTGCTGGAAATCCTGCAGCTGCTATATGGGAATGGTGTAATTCCAGTATCACCAGCTCCCATAAGGACTTTAGCACTGAACAGTGCATTAGATACTGGTTTGCGGAGCTAGTTTTGTAAGCCTATGGAAATGGGTAGGGTTTAGGCTACGCTGCTGCTGTAATGAAATGAGAAAGGAATGCCCTTAAATAAATCTTTTATGATTATGGGTGTATCTTCTATAGATCTCAGATTTCCAGACCCACTCTAAGCAAAGAAGCCAATTAAGCTCCAGAAGGAGAAGACAAAATCATCTCCAACTGTGTATTTCCCAATAGACAGCAGGACAGATCCTGTGCTCCTTCACCACCAAGGAATGGCAGAATAACTGGAGTCTTTGGCTTCAGTCCCACAAAGTTACTTGAGGGTCACACCAAATTAGCAGAGATCAGATTTTGACCCAGTTACAGCTTTTAATTATTTTCCCCCTCAACATATGTTCTGTAAAGTTTTCTTGAGAAAAAAAGAAAAAAAAGAAAAAAAAGGATGTGGTTTCATTTTTGAGGAAACCATGCTGAAGTGCACAAGGAGCCGAACACTGCTGTGCCAGTGATAAACCAGCACCACACCTCGAGCCCATCTCTGCCATAGCAGCTCCATATGGCCATCGAGTGCAAAATGCCTTGGAGATGCATCCTTCTACGCATTGCCACTGCTCCATGGGTCCCACCCGTACCCTTAAACCAAGCAAGCCCAGGCGGGGAAGGGCCAGCGCCCGCCGCGCGATGGCACGAGGAGGCAGGCGAGCCGCGGGGCCGCGGGGCCATGGGGCCGCCCTCTCGGGGCCTCGGCTCCCCCCCACGCCAGCCGCAGCGGCAACCTCGGGGCCGATTTCAGACGAGGCTCCTGTTTTACTGACCCTGTGCACTTCTCCCACACAAAGAACCTCCGCGTTGCTTTTGAGAGAACGGGATGAATGTTACCCAGATGGCAGGAAAATAACATTGCAGATAAGTGCCACTGAAAGCCCCGTTAGACTCTTTTGCTGTGCAATCTCTGCCGTATATTTTAGCAAAATACTCACCCTCCACTCCAAAATCTCATTAAAAAACAACATTAAAATGGAAACATTCGCCCTTCCTATCTCATAAGCTTATTGCATGTGTTACGTGTGGGTGGTGAGCATGTTAGGTACAATTTAGAGCATAATTTCCTAAGAATTGAAATGTCACCAAGAAAAGGATTGTAAATAATGAAACTTTGAAAGGAATATGTGATCTTCGCAACAGACAATCATATTTTAATTCTGACTTATGGCTCATCCAATTGCCTACAGTTAGGGAAAAACTATTCTTTTTTTTTTTATTATTATATGGAAATCAGATGAATCAGATGAAAAGCCATCAACATCACAGCTTGGAAAACATATACCAATGTTCAGTGATGTGAGCAAAGCCCATGAATCTGCTTCCGTTGTGGCCCTTTTTATTGTTTTTCCTCAAATTTATATGAGAGATCTATGTTCATAAAAATGTTGGCTGAAAAGTTTTCCAGAGATACCATAGATCATAGAATAGTTGAGGTTGGAAAAGTAAGTTCATGGAACAGCTCATACTGAATTAGGCTGGTAGGAGAAGTCGGAAATCTCTTTTCCTCTCTCTGTTTTTCAGAAAGCCAGACAAGTACCAAAATTAGCATTAGATCACAAGGTTGCCCAATCGTGGAGCTGGAAGAATGAACATTAAATAGTAAATACGCAAAGCGAATAGTTCATCCATAGCCCCAGCAGGCAGGGATAGGCTGGCATGATGCTTCAGGTCTGATTTGAATATCAAAAAAAGAAAGAAAAGACATCAAACTCTGCATTAGCAAGGGTAAAAACGGGCAAGATGCATCAAATAAATTATGGCAAATGCTTTGCCTAATGACTGATACCACAATTACACGCTGCAGTGTCCAACAAAAACAAGGCCGGGGGATTTCAATGCCTAGACATGTTCTGATTTTGCTCTAAGCCCATCTCTCTCTCCCGTTGGTTCCAAAAGCTGTGGAGCTTTATGCTAAGTACTTGCCAATAGCTGGGGCGTTTTGCAGAGGGAGGACCAGCTCGGCGAGAATTTCCGATGCGAGCACACATTCAGCCCATCGCTGACAAGCCAAAAAGGTAAAATTGTGCGTAAAGTCAGCACGGAGCAACGCTGCACACCCGAACATCCGTCAGCGCATGGGGAGAGGGAGAGAGGGAAGGAGAACTCAGGACGCATTTGCCTCCCCTCCCAACGCCCTGCCTTTTGCCACAACTTTTTGCAGTTCCCAATTCCCTTTGCCAAGGGCTGCTGACTTATACATACGCTGATGTGCACACACACAGAGCACGCAAAGGAGAAGAAAGAAGAGCTACAGAACAACTCCCAAGTAACGTCTCATTTATTCTGTTCTCCGGAGCTCTTATTTTTAGTCCTCCACCATCCAGCTTTTCGCTGAACAAAATCAAGATCAGTGCTCTACAGTTCTCTTCCCAAAAGGGGCTGTACAGGGCTGCGGCAAGAGCCTTAAATGATTCGCCCAGGGAAGCCCCCCAGCCACAGCTGGTGCTAGGGGAGCACAGAGCAGGGCCCACCTCTGCTAACAGCCACACCCCAGGCTGCACTGGCAGCACGGGGCCGGGGAGCGCCCGAGGCACCCTACAGTTCTGCACGTAACTGGTTTTTCTGTTCGGTGGTTAACCAAAAAGTAGAGGGGAAAAAAAAAGCACTTCGTATTGATGCGAAGCAGCATTTTTCCATGTTTTCTTGGCAAGAAATAATCAAGCAAACAAGCCAAAAGGAAAAAAGTATCTGTTCAAGATCTGACTAAACAGTCCATTTGTGTTTGTTAACTTTTCTCTTGATCAAAGCTGGGCCACTCTGTGCACGAGGATACCTTGTACAGAGCAAAACAACAACAAAACCAAGAGGGGTCCACCTTTCCCCCTTCTCTTCCTCTTCTCTTCCTCTCCACCAGCCAAACTCCTCCACAGCTCGTTGCCAGCTGCCCTTCGCCTCTCCACGACCTCCCCTCCCATCCGCCTCTTCTTTTTTCCAAGCTTTCCCTCGGCTGAGAACCCTTCCCTCTGGGGGGAGACGTTTGCCATAAGGACACAATCGTCTGAGATTTCTGCATTGGCCTGGGTGGTGTAATTCCTTCAGCTACTGACACTGAATCGTCCTTGTGTTAGACAGGACAAAAGCAGGGAATCAAATAAAAATTATTTTCTGTGCTGATACAAGACCTGATCAGAAACCATCAGACTTACCAGGTTCATTCATTGAGGAAAACTATTGCTCCACTATTTAGTTCCCCGACGGGGACCACAGAGCCCTCCAGGACAGCACCAGGAGCCAGAGCAAGCCCTTGGTTTAGGACTGTCCCTGGAAGCTTTGTGCCAGCACACGAGACACTTCTACTGCCCAAAAAAGCAAGTACTTGTGTTCAAACGGGACATTTCTACACACGAGACAACGTGAATTTCTTACACATTGCGAAAGTGACTGGCAATTTTTTTAAATAACCACGTATGTTTTATTATCTTGGACTTTCTAATGCCTCGTATTTCTAATTATTAGGAGTAGGAGTAATTATTAGCTCAGTTAATGAAGGCTTTGGAAACAAGACTGTGTGGGAGCATTGCAAGTCATGAGTTAAGTCTTTTAACTCCGTAATTGCCAATGATTAATTCATTTTTCCATTTAAGCGCTGAAAAGCTGAAACGTTATTTCCTTGAACTGTATTTGTGCTTGGCGGTTCTGGGTTAATTACTACTCTGTGAGCACCTTTAAATCAAATTGAGAGGTTTCCAGGTGTATGTATCATAAGGTCCTGGTAAATCCTTCAACATCTGCTTGGAAGAGGATTACTGAGTTTGACTGATGATGCTGTTCTTCTGAAGGTCTACCCGCTATGTACCTCCAGCCATTAAAGGCACTACAAGTGCAATGGCAGTAAAGAGCTTAGGTTGTGGAAGTTCTCACATAAATTAGGATTATACTCATGGATGTCTGGTTTGGAAATCATCCACCCTAATTTTACTGGATGAAGACAAGGTCTTGGTCAAAGCCCTGGAAAAATACAAGTATGTGAATAAATCACCAGTTCACCAGCAATGATGGGAGAAAGAAGCCGTGCTTCCATGGGGAACTGTAACAACCGCAGCTCTCCAGGGAGCTAACCTAGCCTGCAGGGCTGGGGCTGGGGTGCCCCTTTTCGGTTGTTTCAGCTCCGCTTGCCATTCCCTCACCTGGCCGCGTGGATTGAAAGAGCGCATGAAGCAGCGAGAGGGACACGGGGTTCGCAGGGAGGTGCAGGGGGGCCCTGCCCCGCTGGAGCTCCAGCTTCCCACGTGTCCTCAGTGCCCCGCAGCCGGGCTGGCCCAGCACCCAGGCGGCCGCTCTCCCACCGCGCCTGTCCCACAGATCTCCCCCGCTGCCCGCCGGCACCATTCGGAGGCATCTGCTCAAAGTCGGAATGACTGAGCACAGGAAAGAGACCCATAGGGCGTTTTTTTCCAGCAGCAAGGAATCTGCTTCTCCAAAGCAGGAGGGAGCATCTCTAGCAGAGTGCTATCGCTCCTGCTGCATGTCAGCCTGCTTCTTTATCTGTCGGTGGCGGCAGATTTCCTCTTCCTTAAGGATGCTCCCAAGCACTAACACATCCCCAAGCTGCTTCCTGGCCCACTTAACCTTTGCTTTCCTGGTTCAGGGCTGGGAACCTGCTAACCCGGCATCCTCCTCTCCCTGAAGGGCACAGGGGAGCTTGCCAAGGCAGCACTCTGCCGCGATGCTGCAGCGGAGGAGGAGTACAGCACAGAGGAGGGAAGCAGCCGTGCCGGTAAGGGGAGCGACACGTGTTCTGGGCCTTGAACAAAACATTTTACAATTTCTGTAGCTCACTGAAGCCTACTCCTGGGTCCTGATCCTTGCTTCCAGCAAGATTTCTGTATTTTTTCCAGTGAGCCTCAAATATGAAAGACATAAAAAGCCCTATGAGCAGAAGGGGGACCTAACACTGCCCTCTCCACGACCAGAAACAAGACCTCTGGCTTTCCCCGCTCACACCGAACAACCCCGAGCCGCCCTGCAGCACAGCCTCAGCTGCTCGGGGCTTGCTGCAGACCTCGGCATGGGGCAACCCCACCGCTGCCTGCTGCTCCCCTTCCTCCAACATGCTCCAGAACACCAACGCGTCCCAGCTGCTTCCTGGCCACGGTTAAACTTCTTAAGCCCTGCCACCAAGAAATGACACTGAGTGACCCCTGCCTGAAGACCACAGCTTGTGTTCCTTCCCCCTTTTTTTATTTTGAAAGAAAACATCAGGTGCTCCCGATCTAGCTGAGCAGCCCAGGTCCCTGATCCGACGCGCAGCAAGGCGACGTCCGAGGCACGCTCCTGCGCTGGCTACCCCCTGCGGCTCCCTCCAGGCTGGGGCCGCAGCCGGGATCTCCGCTTGGTGCTGTGCAAGGCAGCCAGCCCAGCGCCCTTGGTGCCACCCGGAGCCCCACCTGGAAGGCAGGAGTGGGGGCAGCTACCTCGAAAACGCCCAGATCGCTGAGCTGACCTAAGCCCCGGCCTTGGGCAAAGCCTGGCTGGGAGATGTGAGACTCCCACCCTGGCCAGCTGTTGGAACAACCTGCTCAGATATGAACCTACTCAGCTGGAAGTTGGATTTTGGCCAAAAAGACCTCCTCCCCTTTCAGCTCTCTGTCTGAACTAGAACATTGTATTCCCATATTTGCTGTGGTCCATTACTCTTTATTGGTAGTCCAAGATGCATTAAAAATGAACATCTGTTAACCAGAGCCACTAATCTCATCCAGACTCTCAAAGTTCTTGGGTGCAGATTATTTTGGACTACTAAAACAGAAAAATGCAACTTGATAAGTGTTTGCTTTGGTGACTACTAAACCGAAAAATATTTCCTTTTCCTCGTCTAGTAAGAGTACAGCTCCCTGCTTCTGTCCAGAAACAGCACAGGAGATTTTAATCAAACATGTTGGGTTTTTTTCTGCTTCATCACACTAAATTAAATCAATACTTTTCAGGTGGGAGGGAGAAATCCATGATTTTCTTGTTAGCTCTTTGTGCAATCATTTTTCTTCGTTAGAAACACCTGAGACCTATGTCAGTACATATATTAATACATAGGGCAACTTTTAAACCGTTTTCTTTATTATTCATGGCTTTTGAGTGCTGTTGCTGTTACGTCAGAGGGCTGGCAGGTTATAAGTGGATTCAGTAAAAATAGCTCACTTTAATAATAACACAGCACTATTCATATTTTATTCAGTATTTAACAGGCCACAGGAGACTCTCATGCTTTCTTATTTTCCAGACTGTCTCTTCTAAATGACGTTGTCAACCATTCACATCCAGTTCATCCTCCTGAGCAAAATGGGTTTCATAAGGCCTACCGCAAGCAGAGCAGCCAAACAGATGGCATGCTACATCTCTGCAGCTTCCTCAGGCTTGAGTTTTGTCCCTCTAAAATAACAGCCCCCCTTGAAGTGAGCACGTTCCTTTACGCTAAAACATGAGATGCAGTAATGACAAACACTATGGAGCAATTCACTCAGTCACTGAATGAGGGAAACAAATAAGTGCAGGAGCAGGCAACTCGGCTGCAGAGAGGTTTGCAGGTTCCCTGCTGCCACGGGCAGTGTCAGTTTGGCAGGGAGCACGAAGGGTGCCAGCCCCTGAGGCTGACCTTTGAAAGCACAAGCTCTGAGACACAAGCCCACAAATCCAGCTGCAGAGCTACCAGCTTGCTGTCCCCGGCTGCCACCGCCTCGGCACACAGACAAGCAACAGCCCAGTCCTTCTGTCCTACTTCTTATTCCGGCGTTTGGCTTAAACTGATGCCAAAGACGTTTTTGCAGCCATCGCCAGACCGTGAGCTGTACCGCATGCAGCTGTACCCTCCCTCTCCCCTGGGAGCTCAGCCGTGGGGCTGCCAGCAAGCACCAGGCGGCCGGTGTTCCAGGCTGCCGTGGCCCTGGGCTGCGGGACGGCTCCACAGGCAGACCCCGGTTTGCAGACCCCGGTTTGCAGACCCCAGTGCCCCCATGTGCCGCTGGTGCTTGCGGGGCTGGACAGTGCCCGCAGACACTTGCGAATGGCACCCGGGGGACACGTGCGGCCAGGGCTGTGCCTGGGCCCCTGCCACACACCCAAGCTCGCAGCCTGACAGCGTGGTTGGCACAGGGTGCTCTGGGCTACGCGCTGAGAACTAGACCCGAACGAAGGCTTGGGCATGGCTGTTACAGAGCGATGTAGTGTGTGGTTTCGGTTTTTGGCTAGCACAGCCTTTGTGCCTCGCTCCCACCAGGCTTCAGAATCTTAACCTGGGCTTCACAGGAGCGAGGCATCATTGGTCACATAGGAACACAAAGAAAAGTGAGAAAAATAGCAAGAAAAAGCGTGGGTGCATTTGGGTCTGGGCTTTTGCTTCAAGGGAAAGCTAAATTGCTGTCCATCTCCTCT
This sequence comes from Anseranas semipalmata, assembly GCA_013399115.1. Classification (NCBI taxonomy): domain Eukaryota; kingdom Metazoa; phylum Chordata; class Aves; order Anseriformes; family Anseranatidae; genus Anseranas; species Anseranas semipalmata. The sequence continues at coordinate 162,209 of VXAA01001329.1, forward strand.
GGCAGCCAGAGTTAAAAACAAAAAAAAAAAGGTATTTTGACCCACACTCTCTCTGCATTACGTGTAATATCCTGGGAGCACCCAAACTGTCCAAATCCCCACCAGGAATTAGGTTTCTCTTTTATGTTCTTTTCCTAGAGTCAGCAGGGTGCGAGGTCCTCCTCTGGACACAGACAAGAGCAAACACTACTCACCATCTCCTTCCCGAGTGTCTCCAAATTTACAGCTACAGAAAGCTCAGCTGAAATCAGTACTTTCTTTCATTGATCGTTTCAAAGTGCACTCTCCCATGTGTGGAGAGAAATCTCTAATCTGCCCTTACAGACAGAGGAGATGAAGGAACGCTGCAAGGAATATAGTGCACAGGCTCCAGAGATGGAGCCTCAGCCACACACAGTTATTGTAGCATGAAGATTTTGACTTTATATGTAAGGACGCCTCATGGCTGGAGGACCAGGTCATAAAACAGCAGAAAAGACAAGTCAAGCCTGATTTTTCTCAGGCTTTCATGAGCACAAACTGGGAGCAGTTCCACTACAGACGCTGGAGCTGCGTTGCTGTAAAAGCTGCGTGGGCAGGGAGGAAAGCCCACACTGCTCCTCTTGGTTCCTAGAGAGACTCGCTGCTAACAGCCAGGTGGTTTGATTGATCTCCCATTAAAGCCTGGCAGCAGAGCTAGTGTCAGACGGGGCGAAAGAGCAGCCATTGTAAGGGCCCTGCTCCCCCGTGAACCAAAGGGACACACAGCCTGCGCTTTGTCTTAATTTTAAAAACATTATTTCATTTCTGAGCTCCTTAACCTTCAAAGTTTACTGCTTAAAACAAAGCAATCCATCGCTTTAGCGGCCTGCACTCCCACAGGCTGGCTGTTCCACCCTCCGTACAGAGCCCAGTGCTGCCGCCAACCGCTGCCCGCAGATGAACCGGGGTCCCGAGCTGGGCTGCAGGCAGCCCCAACCTGCAGGCAGCGGGATCAGCCGCGCTCTGCCTCCCCTTCCCCAGCAGCCGGGCCCCTCTGCTGTCTCCCATCCCACCCCTGATCCCTTTTTTGCATCTGGAGTCCGGATCTGAGCTGTGACGTTTCCCCCTCTCCAGCTGCCATTTGAACTCGTGCCCAGAACAAAAGGGGGGACACCGAGTGCCTCTCTGCTGTCCCCTTGCCACCTCCCCTATGGGACCCCCCTAGCCTTGCCCCGGCTGGCTGCGGGCTGGCCGTGGGGCAGGTGGGAAAGTGGCACACGCCAGCTCCTCTTCCAGCGCTCCCTCACAGCCGCTTTTCCTCTCATCCCGCGGGATGGGGAACCTCGGTCTGCCCAGCACTGCTGCCGCAGCACTCAAACCGTCCCATGCCTCAGCTCCTGCCCGCTGCCTCTCCAGGAGCCACTCTCCGTTAAAAAGCCGCTCCCGCTCTTTGAGAAGCCCTGACCACGAAGGGCTGCCTGTATTTTGCAGGCTGGCTGCCCTGAAGACGGGGTTACAGAGTGGAATTAAAAAGTCCCGTGCGTGCAACCATGGCTTCCAGGTTGGGATGCCCAGTTCTTTTGTTTTCATCTCCTCGTCAGTCTGACTTATTTGGTTTGTAAGCTCCAACCCTTACTACAGTTCATACAGCTCTTAGCACAAGGAGATGCTAATCTCTGTGTGGGTAACTGCGATACAAAGGAGAGTAAATCAACATCATAAGGACGCATTAGTTAAACTGCTTCATTCAAAGAGATTATGAGAAGAAGATTATACTGCTATTAAACTTTTAAAAGTTTAATAAATGCAATCTTCTTGCTTGTTCCTTTTTCCAGAGATATTATTTCGGTGCAGGTCTACAGACTGTCCTTGCAAGGAGCCTCAAAGCTCTCCAGCAGGATCCCGCTCTCCGAGACAGCCAGCGCTGGGGCTGGCCTATGACAGCTGTTTAGCATCACACCGGGACACCAGTAATAACAGTACTTGCAGCACTTACATCGCATTTTATACTTTCAGAGCTCTTAAATTAATTAGTTACAGGGCTACAGTACGGAATTGGGCAGGATGTGAAAAAGTAAAATTGTATCCAGTGGAAACTACAGGGGGAATTTGGGGAAACGCAGTGTAATTACCCAGCTTGGAATGTGGCCAGAGGAGCACTGCTAGGAACGCCGCGGGATCCCCAGTGACCACACGCGGTCAGGACCTCGGCTTCACGCCTGCTCCCAAAGACGAGGAAAGCCCCGGCGAAACGTGCCCAGTCATCAGGTACGGGGAAGGGATGATTACGAGAAATCCTATTTCCTGCCTAGATGCCTCACAGCTACGTGCACTGGGCTGGGCCACAGGAGCTCATTTCGAGTCAGACCTTGAGAACTTCCAAATTATTTTCAATTAAACCAACTTTTGGTGATATTTACAAATCATCCATCTTGTGAGTCCATTAACTGGTCTTAATTGGGTTAAAATCCCCAAGCAATTAGTTGTCTCAGCCATTCCCCTCTGACCCCCCCAGTACCCGTGTGTGTACCCTCCTTTTAGCTACAAACACATCAGGTGGCTGCGTGCTGAGCTACAGCCTCGCTCCATGCCAATTTGGAAATATTAATGCCGTGTAGACATGCTAATGTCACGAGGGGCCAATTTTAGGATGCACGAAAGAAGGACCAGTAATTGGAAAGAAGGGGGAGAAAGCAATTACAATTCCCTCTCACCTCAGTGGTGCCGCAGGACAGAAAGCCAAATGCTGACAAAAACCAGCCAGCCTCACCGACGGTGTTGGATGTGTGCCACATATTGGGCTGGTGGGGAAAAGGACCCTTCGGTTGGGCAAAATGGGGGGGTGGGAAACCCCACGTGCTGGGCTGGGGCAGGACCCACCTGAAAAGCCCGATGCTTTTCACACAGCTGGATTTCCGCAGTTTTAAATTTCTCAGCAAGGCCCGCGTGTTGATGCTGAGGGAGCGTCGGCTGAGTTTGAAACGCAGCAGGCGAGGAGGGGCTGCTGGCAGCTGCCTGCCTGCCTGGGAAGTCCGCTTTGTCCGGAGAGCCCCGGAGCGGCCCAGGGATGGTCCGGGGAAAAGGGGGAGCCGGGCAGTGCGAGAAGCCTCTCGTGCCTGTTGAAGATCTTGGACTTCCAGGCCTCCGCTGCCTGTCCCAGGCTGGCCGCTCGGCCTGCTCGTCACAGCGGCACCCCGCAGCCCGCCGAGCAAAGAGGGTTGTGTTCTCCTCCCTAGGGGAAATTCCTAGAGCTCCCTGTTCCCCTGCGTGGACACGTCTTCCAGTGCACCACCGAGAGCTGTTAAGCACACTCCCAGGCTTCACATCCCTCTTTGGTCTGCGGGATGCACAGAGCTTTATCTTCTGCGGTGGATATTGGTAGATAAGCAACAGAAAACACGTAAAGGACAGCTCCTGGTAACGTCCCCCTGTCCTCTGACAGACAGCGGGGACCGACTCCTCTCAGTTACGCCTCTATCATATAAGCATCACTCCACCAGCTTCCATGGGTTTACCCGTGATATGTGCTGGCATAGATAAGACCAAACTCAAGCTTTTGCCTCCATTTTAAATTCTGGTGAAATCTCATCACTCAGAGTCCTTTTCAATCAATAGCTGAACACGTCTGGGGTTTATTTACCCCAAATATTAAATCCAGTTGCGTTTGCAAAATGCTGTCAGGGAATCCTCCTACAGCCTGAACCGCTGCATTCACCGCACACTCGAGTCCCAAGTGCAGATTACACCGCGTGCTCGTTTTCACTCAGCACCACCAATAAAGCCCCTTTCTGAACCACAGCCCTCTGCTCACCAGTCTGTTCAGCAAGTTGTAATTAGGCAGCTCACTCGGCACCCAGCTTTGACACGCCTTTGGCAATCACCACGTTGGCATTTCTCCTCTGGTTTGCCATGCCCCGCTTAAGCAATCGGGGCATGATGGGGAGCAGGTTACTCCTGGCACTGGTGTGCCCCGAATGCTCTCCTCCACCTGAAACGACCACACCACAGTACCACTGTTTGAACATGGGACTTCCAAGGCATCTTCTGAGAAATTAGGATGCGGAAACTGGTTTATTAGAGTTTAGAGAAGCATCTTGTTGGATTAAAATTTGTTGCTCCTCAGACTGTAACTTGGAAGTGACCGACCAGCAGGGAGCTGGGAGGAGGAAGGGGCCCTCTTCTCATTAGGGGCTGCTGCTTGCTGGGTGAAAACAGCCAGAGTGAACCTAAACAACCCCGGGTGACACAAGGGGGCAGAGGGAGGGCAAAGGATCCAACCTCAGCGTGGTGGATGCATTCAGCTCTGCCGTACCTACACCATAATGAGCTGCCAGGTCATGGGGGCATCAGCAGCATTGCTAGCTGGCTTCCACTGTAAAGGGCTCGCTGCCCCACGTTGGGTAACGAGCTCCCTTGTATGCACAGAAACAAGCACAAGAAACTGCAGTGGGTGTTTTCTGCAGCACAGGTTACTGCAAACACATCACATCTGAACCCCCGGCACTTCACCTGCCTTCAGTAAAATTTAGAGTCATATTCAAGATCTCTGCTCTCGCCTCTGAAGTATTCAATACCCTGACCCCCGGACACCCACGTGGACACTTAAAGCTCTCCAGTACAGGGTGCTTCCACATTGCTGCTGCTTCGGCACAGTGGAGCTCTCCCCGAGCAGCGGGGTTGTCTCTGTGACACCACATCTTCTGCTTGAGGCAGCTGGCATAAACAACTGGAAGAAACAAGGCGTGTGACACTTCCAGCACAAGGCACATCTTCCAGAGTTAGCTATTGCCGCGTAGATAAGCATATACATATATTCCTAAAACTCTTCCAAAACAAGACATTACCGAGAAATTCCTCTCCCGAAGGTGGTTACAGAGGGACCGGGGTGCAGGAGGTGCCCGGGTGAGCTGCTGGACCCGCACAGTCCTGGCAGAGAGCACAACATGAGACCCTACAGAGAAAATCATTTCACAGCAAAAACTCAAGGGGAGAATAATCGGAAGGAATGCAGCTGTCTCTGTCATTCCTGTGGCTTTGTCTGGGCTCCTTTTAATGAGGCCCAACAGTTCACCACTGCCCTACCTCTCTCCTTACAGAGAAAGCTTTGTACGGCCGCGTCTCCCCTCCCTCCGATTTCCCTCCCTCAGGAGCCAGCATCTCACTCGAGCACTGCAGCAGGAGGCTGCTGGGGAGAGGTCTGTGTGCCGAGTCCTGGGCTTTTCCAGGAAATAAGAATATGAGGATATAGGCTGTGGTGGGCAACAAAGGAAAATGCAAGCCAGTGACAAAAGCTAACGAGGTCCATGACCTCTCTCTGGGATGCAAGCGTGAGGGACAGCCATTAACGGAGACTTCAAGGTCCCAGTTAAGGGGTGCACACAAAGCCATGCCCCATTCATCTGCACCCTAAGCTCTCTGCAGCTGTCCCAGAGCCACGCTGGTGACCCCGGGCACGAACCAGTGGCTTTTGACTCTGCCAGATGGGACCAAAACTGGGATGTGTGTTCTGTGGATGTTCGCATTTCTTGCAGCTTTGTAGAAGGGATTCAGTGGTTGGATGCACGGCAATCCCAAGAGCACGGATACGTTTCGTATGTTTCTTGTAAGCCGATACTTCAGGGACAGCCTTTAAGTGATGCCCAGGCAGCGACTGCAGCAGGAATTAGGGCACGGTGCGGGGGCTGAGCTGGCAGCCACCCAAGGGCCGGCCGGGCTCGGGGCAGCGCTGGCGCTCCGGGAGCAGGGCGAGAGGGAGGCAGGGCTGTGCCGGCACAGCCTGCCCTGGCAAGGGGCCACGGCCCCAGGGTCCCTCCCCAGCCCAGCTTCACCCCTTTGCTGCCTGCGTACAGCAGTGCTAATTGCAGTCTTAAAGCAGGGCAGCTTGTCCCCGTGCCCTTCCACGCTTCCTAGGGAAATAAGCCAGCTTCTGCACTCATCCGGGTGAGGGTAAGCCAAGGGAAGACTGGAGGAGGTCTGACTCCACGAATTAACAGACAGTAACAGCACCTGGCTTTCTTTCAGCACCCTGTTGCTCTGTTCCCAAATATCTCCTGAAAGACCAAAGCCGGGGCAGGTAAAAGCAGGGAGCAGCGCTGCCCCCCTCCCCAACGCACAACTGGCTGTGCTTCCGCATGACCTTCTGCTGCATCATCCCACTTTTCTTTGCTAGATAAGTTATCTTTCAGTGAAAGGACAGGAACTAGGTTTCACCAAGGAGCTTTTCAACAAGTTGTCACCATCTCAGTGATTTAGGGTAGGCAAAACACCTCATATTCCCAGTTGCCCTCATGCCACCGCAAGCTGCCAGTCAGTGTGAAAACACAGCCCACTACAGCATCTGGAAAGGGCAGAGGTGAAGTGTTTTCATGGAAAGATAACCAAGCCATAAGATAAATGCCTCGACAGGAAGAAAAGTGAGCTCCTAAATGAGGACAGTTATTGTACAAAACATTTCTTTACCTAAAGGAAGCAGGTTAATATATCTCCAATTTACTATTTATCACTCTGTATGATGTTCATTTTCCAGTGTAATTTCCACCGTGCTCTCTATAGCATGTGTGGAAATCAATTCAGAGATTTGTAAATCCTTACTTCTAAGTTTTTACAGCAGCAAGTCAAAAACTAATTAAGAAAAGCCACAACAAAGCAAAAGACCACATCACTCGGCAAAATAATATTCTGAGATGGGCATTTCAAACAATGTCAGTCCCACGCAAGCTCCTGGCAGTTCAAATTTAACGTATCTCTTTGCATTTTGCAGCTTGAAAGGGAGAAACTGGAGAGTGCTGTGGCGGGGAGCACAGAGGGGGACAGCAGAGAGGGCCTTAGAGCAAGCTTGCAAGAAGCACAGAAAGAAATTTTAAAATGTCTCGAAGGCGTCAGCAGCAGATAGCAGGTATGAAAGGATGAGAGAGTTCATATGGGAGCCCTGGGAGAAGAGCTGCAGAAGCAGCTCGTGGTGAAGGAAAGGTTTTGGAGGCCAGCAGTGGTGTAAGAATGGGAGAGGCCTGGAAAAAAAGCACTAAAGTGCAGTGAGAAAAGAGGGCGAAGCCACTCAGAGAGCTGAAAAGTTGGAGCCTTTGAAAGAGCCACACATTAGGAGAGTGATCGAGTGACTGTGAACTTGAGCTTCTCAGAACGAAGAGTAATTTCCTTTCAGGAAATACGCAACCTTTAAAAAAATCCATTGATGAACGCTTTCCAACAGGCTCTAAAAAATAAGCTACTCTTTTCAAACCTCCAAACGACTTGCCAAGCAGCCTAGATTATTTTCACTGCAGTGCCCTTCTCCCTGCTTCCCTGGGCTGAAAGTCCTGGCGCCTGCGGGAACCCCGCTGTGCAGCCCGGGCACAGGCAGTAAGCTTTGCCTGGCTCCACCGCTTCTCCGGGAATTAGAGGGAGACCAGCAAGGCTCAGAGGCATCGCTTGGAGCCCCACAAGAACTAACACTGTAATACCGCTGAGCTCTCTCCTGATTCACCCTAACTTTTACAGCCCAGCCCTGGGTTTTCACATTTCTGAAAGTTCCCGTGACCGGCTCCCAGGTGTCTCACACCCGATCGGGAGGTTCAGACCAGCTGGAGTGCCTCCTCAGCTCCTCTCAAGCCACCCAAGGTGTCTATGTTTGCCTCGCTGACAAGACCTACCATGGGCTATGTTGTTTCTCACCCACCACTCTGCTCTAATAACAATTACATTTTACAATTTTCAAAAGCTGTCAACATCATCGATCTTCCAGACTGCATGTACTCATCTTCTATTATGTGCGCTGAATTACTTGTGCCACAATTAAGTCTTTATTTAGCTGAAGGCATGTTACCTTCGCGGCAGTGTGTCATTTGCTCCCTAGCAGGGTAGTAATCTAATCAAATAATGGTGTAGGTCTAAAAAATACATATGTGCATTAAAAAAAACAAAAAGATTTCAGCAGTGTCTTGTAAGATGGACACACTCCGCATGGTAAACTATCACTTTGATAGGATAATTGGTTTGGTATGATCAAAACTGCATGCTCTTACAGAACCGAGCATCTGGCAGTGCTCACAATTCAGCGTTAAAAGGGAAGATCGTCTTTGTCAGATCTGTCATGAAAACTGAAAAAGAGACTGGACTTTACTGAGCAAAAATGAAGGGATGTCCTCTAAATCCAAGAGACTGTGTGCCTTATTTATCCTGGTGCTACACGTTCAGTCTCTACTGTCAGTTCTCTGTGATCTCTTCTGATGTTTTCTATTAAAAAGAAGGAAAGCTGTTAGCAGAGACATCCCACAGAAGTCCCATCCATTTCTTCCTGCCTCTTAAGAAACACTGAGCACTGTTACATCATGCAGGCAACGAAAAATGAAATAATGCTGCCTGCACCATTAATTGGAAAATGCATATTGGTTTATTGCCACCTAGCAAAATGACTCTGGAGGTCGACAGCTGACACACTCGAGGTTTGCAGATAAGGGAGGGAGAACAGACCACAGCAATTAGCTGCTCTGACAGCCTCATGTCACAGCCACAGTGCTTCCAAGCATGTGGTCCTGCTTGGGCTGCAGCATCTCTTCCAGAACAACATCCCACCTTGGTGGAAATCCTGGAAAAGGACAATGCTCCACTGCTCCATGCAAGTTGTTTTCAAAGCCAGCTGCACTCCCCACTACCGCTATGCCCAGTGATAACATTCTGCCCGTTATTTGTGTCTCCCAAACTTTCTGCAGCTGGATCCCCTGTGGTGGTACACTGACACCCTTGGCATTTAAGATGATCCACACCCCACTTGATAGACATTTGTAAAAGATGCCATGTTTTGATTTGCAGAACAAAAGGAAATCTGGTCTAGAATCCTGCCATCTGGTGACTCCAAATAATTGTTGCATATAGTTACAAAGGCTTGTATCTTTTATTTTGCTTTGCTCTATAACTTAGCGGCTTGTCGCTTATCTGCCCTTCCGCAGCCCTTAACTCTGTATATTGCAGAACTGAACAAAAAAGGGTCCTCTCAGCCGAGCACAGCACTTCTGCCTCTGTTTTACAAGCAAAGATATGAAGATGCAGAAGGTCAAGAGACTTGGCCAAAATCACTCAACGAGCCAGAAAAAAGGACGTAAGCCAGCTCTCTGAATCTTCTGAATCTACCTTTTCTGTTTTGGTTTTATAAGGTAAACTCCTAAATGTTAAAAACCAGAGAAGAGGAAAAAATCAGCCTATGTCTTCACGAGATTAGACAGAAGATGCATCATCATCTCGACACACAGAGTTTTGCACCCAATTGCTCTGTGCAGTGCAGCAGGAACAGGCTTAGAAAAGAGCTGGCACGGACCCTGCCCCAGCCTGCCTCCTGCTCCAGGGGCAGTCACAGCCGGTAGCTGAGCAAGGTGCTTTTAACCACGACCAGGAGACCAAAAACTGGATAAGCCACGATGGATCCTTCAGAGTCCTTGGGAAAAAGAATTATCTTGGGGTAAAAACACAGCAGATTATTGTCAGAGGAAAAGGATGTCAGCTGCCTTTTTTCTTTACAAACTTGCTTTGAGCTATCCAGCTTTGATGCCTTCCCTGCAGGATTTGTGATTGCAGGGGCAATCCCTTGCCACATCAGTGAACTTCACAGGAGCACAGCGCTTTTCACAAGCATCAACGTGATTGCCATACCTCCTCAGTAGATGGAAAAAGCTCCATCTTGGAAAGCACGAAGGGGCCAGCCCCATTTTCTGCATGGTATGCCATTTGGGATGTCCCCTCGCTGCAGACACCAGGTGACCACCTGCCTCCCTCTTGCCAGTACTGCATGGGCTACAAGAGCCCCAGCTCACAACACGGTGCATTGGGCGACCAACGGGATACCCAGGGAAAACCCCAACATGAGCCTGCCCCGCTCCTTAGAAAAGACTCAGACATGCAGGTCTGGCCATCTTAATGTGCCTCCCTTGCAAGGAGGGAAAATGAAAGTTCGTCCCTGCAGGCAGAGCAGAAGCTGCCTGCCCAGCACCCTGCCTGCCCCACTGCAGCAGGAGCTGGGGCCAGAGAGTAGATCCTGAATCCCAAATCTGCCAGGTCACTCTCTGCTTTCTCTGGCACGCGCCTGAAGCCCTGGTCAGATGGAGGAACCTGCCCGTCCTCTGAGCCCACCTGAACGCTGCCCACTGCCTGATTTCAGCCCTGGAAGCGAGAGGAAAATCCAGCCCAGAGGCTGAGCCAGAATCGCAAAGTGATGCAAACAAGACTTGATTAAGATTCAGACTGCATAATTCGCACTGCACGTGCTCTTCTGCAGCTAGAGCAAGAGCCAGCTCCGCAGCCAGCCGTTCCTCCCACTGCCTTCAGTGGCTACACCTCCTGAGGGTACATGCCGTGATTTTTTCATTTGCAAAATCCAGCACACGTCGCAACGACGCCTGCTCTCGGTGAGCAGCAGGGCACAGGACACCCTCTGCAGCAGGGATGTCAGGCAGCTTCAGGCCTGTTCACAAAGGTTGGGAAGCACCATCCTGGAGAGTGACAACCCCTCTGAATGCAAACCAAACCACTCACTGTCTCTTCCCTCTTCTGTCCTGTGGGTAGGAAGGAAGGAGAGGAGACAGCTGCAGCTCACCAGGGCATGTGAAACCGTGCGCTCTCCTCTCCATCTGCTCTCCCCTTCTCAGAAGGGTGTGCCACCAGCTCCCCTGAGGTCAATGCCCCACACCCTGAAGTCCCACATGAGCCCTTCCTCAGGCCTTTCTCAGCCCCTCATTGCCTTCCAGATGCTCTGCTTGGACTCAGCGCCAGCCCTGCAGAGAAGAATAGCGGGCAGCACGCCGTGCCCCCCAGCACGCGTCCATGAGAAGGCAGAGAGCTGGTGTGCTGCCGGGGCTGCCAGCTCCGCAGCGCCCGTGTGTTGAGACAGGCCTGGAGAATGGGTGGGAAGCCCAAGCTCCAACAGACGGACGTTCAGCCCTCCCGAAGGACGGGAAGTCTGTGGCTCTGAGGTTTTGGTACCAGTCCCATGCTGGGTGTAGCTGTGAAAGCAAAACAATGTTCCCTAAAGTAAGCATGATTAGGCTTTCTCCATAAATGTTATTTATGGAGGGCAGGGCTGTGCGAGTGAAAAGCTGGGGAGAATTTCCATTCTGCCAGAGCGACTCACAAACCGTAGATTACGTGATGAAGTTTAGTGCCTGGGAATCCTGCCCAGACTCAGCCTTAGCGAGGGAATTAGCACACTGGTTTAATGGATCAATCCCTTAACTCCACCCCGTGCCGTGGTGGCAGAGAGGTGAGTTTTGGAGGTGGCTATGTACTTCTCACAGAGATTTGCTACGGATTCACGCCTGACTTGCACATCCACTTGTGAAAACAAGCTACCTCCCCCTGCCCACGGCAACCCAACAAAATATCATGACAAATGGAGTAATCCAGCATGTGAAAAACAATGGATCCTCCTTTCTAAATCCTCCCATCTTTTCACTCCAAGAAATATATTTTTGCAATTATCACACTGCTATGTTGAGCAGCTAAACAAGGATGCAACTTCAGTTTTGTCTCTGTTCACTGCTAAATAGCTATAGCAATTTCTCTCTGTACACATTACAGTGTTCCCAAATGTTTTCTCCTGAGGGGGCAGGCAATAGCTGGTGCATACTCTTTGCTTTAGATGGATTTTTTTTCACTATTTGCAGAAAACAATAATACAGAACAGACAAAAAATGAAATAGAGAAAATAGGGAGAAAATAGCCATTGTTCTGGAGGGGATGAAAGCAAGACATCAATCCAGTATCCTCTGCCATTTGTCACCCAAACTGCTCACTTCCGAATGTAGCCTGAAACCTCTCAGCACAGCTCCAATGCCCCAGTGCACTGGGTGGTTGCCCCGAGCTCACCTAACTCTGTGGGAATGGATCTACCAGCTCAGGTGGCTTTGGTTCAGCCTTAAGCCCTGCGTGTAGATGACTGAAAGTTTAGAAACATATATTCACCCAAAAGAAAGGGAGGGGAAGGCATGGGTTGGGGGGAATGCTCCTTGTATTAACATTTTGGAAAAAACGTTTCTCCCGCAGCTCCCACTGAACCCAGGGCAGGGAGAGCTGGCTTAGGGAAACCTCTCCTCGGGGTGGCACTGGAGCGTGTTGGTTCAGTTGTAATTGAGCATGTCCTTAAATGTGCCCTTTAATTAGGGACATGCTTGAAGCAGCGTGGGCCCTACAGTTGCAGGGGGGTGTTGTGTGGAGGGGGAGTGAAAACTTCAGACAAGCCCATGTACAGCTGAGCTCCTAAAACTGACTTTAAGAGCGTGGAGTTGGCCATCAGCATCAAGCACCGTGCTCTTGGTGCTCTTCCCAGGGCTCCAGGGGAGACCAAAGCCCCCGCGACCGTGGCTCCCGAGGGCTTTCCTGGTGCTGCCTCAGTCTCCCAGGGCGCAGAGCATCTCACTGATGTATCCACCAAAAAAATCTGAGTTTGAAAACAAGGCCTGCGGTGCCGTGTTTAATGCAGGAGTGATATCCAGTGAGAGAATGCCTGAGGAAAGAGGTGGAGGTGAAGGGAAATTACAGGCCTTCATTTACGCAGCTTTCTTGCGTTTGATTAGAGCGGGGGCAGACGAAAGCGAAGACGAACGTTCCCGCTCTCTCCCCCCCACGCCCGCCCCGCTCACCCCGGCTCCTTACGAACCAAATCCTCACAAGCCGACACTGCTTAAGCAAAACCGCGTTCCCATGGTTACGGCAAGGATTTTGTGCCGAGGGGTGCACGTGATGCGAGCGAGTGACTCTGCCGATGCGCTCACCATGAAGCGGGGTCCCCTCGCAGGCCCAGGGTGTAACCAGGAGCTGTAACCTCCCCGGTGCTTTTGGGGCGAGGAGTGGCTCCAGCGGCCCGCGGGGCTCGGGGCTTTGCCCGGCCATTTCCGCGGTGCGGGTGAAGCGGCGCTGTCCCCCAGCCCAGCGCGTCGTGCCCTTGCCGCGGCGCTGAGCCCGCTGTGCCAACCCCTGCCAGGTGGGTGCAGCCCTGGTGTTAAACTGACACGCAGAGATGGGGAAAATACTTCCAGCAATAAATAAATAAATGAATGAACAAAAAAAGCATCCTGAACCAACACTGTGGGTTACGGTACGTATCAAGCACCCCAATGGGCCTAGCAAATTCCGTAATGTGAGAAGTGCGAGCAGGGCAGGAGTCTTGCCGAATGACAAAGAGATACAGCCTGTTGTGAAACGCGAGCAGGAGTCCAAGTTGAGACTTGAGCGAGGAGCTGCCGGCTCTCGCCGCAGCTGCTGGGAGGCGGGCGGCCTTCCAGGTCCCACGCGAAAGATGTTCCCGATACGCAGGGCAGCACGCAGCCCTGCCCGCCCCACCAACGCCAAGGGGAGCAACACGACCCGCTGCAAGCCCTGCTCCTAAAGCCGGGATGTGCCCATGTGGGATTTATTTCGCACGTCTAACTGCTTCAGAAATGATTATTTCCCTATGAAAGAAGAGGGATTAACTGTTTACATAAAAATAATCTGGAGTTTTGCTTTTCCTGGGTATCTTTGGCAAGAACACCAGTAATCATCAGAAATAGGGTTGGAAAGAAATTGAAGAAATTACTTCGTCCACCCTTCTTCCGAAAGCAGACCCAACCCTACGTACATACTTCCAGCCAGACGTCCTCACATGCGTCCACTGACGGATACTCTACATGGTCCACAGCAAACCTATTCCATCCTTTTTTAAAAGCTAAGTTTTGAAAGGCTTTTGTCTCACACTGGTCACTCAACCCCAATTACACACAGAAGTCCTCCTACTCCTAGCGCTTTAAAACCTTCTCCGATGTCACCTAATGGCAGGCGATGTGCGACCACCACCCTCCGGGGCCGCCCGTCCCCACAGCCAGCCCGGCAGCACCAGCCGGCTGCTCTGCGCCGCGAGCCCGCTGCCCTCGCCCGGCTCTACCGCCCGTGCCACGGGGGTGCTTCGCCATTTCCCGGGCAGTTCTGTCGGGTTCCGCTGCCTTGCAAACGGTGGCTTTGTTAACACGACTTGTGGATTTATTTCATTTTCTCTAGGAGCTCCCACACCATCAAGATCAATTTTAAAGTGATAATTAAACGGAATGCATAACACTTTACAGCCCAACAGATAACAATTTGGGCTAATGGCAGTGGCTGGCCGCAGGTTATGGCCGCAGGCAGGGAAGGCTCCGATTGCCCCCTTCAGTCTCCCACTAACAAATATTCCTGTTTTCCTATAAATTCTCCCACTCCCTGGATTTCAATAATTATTTGACTACACCTCACCGGCAGCACATATTCAATTTGAAGGCTTTACTTGCCAGCTTATATATGCTTATCTGCAAAAATAATTCTCTACGTTGATGGCTTTCAGCTCCTCAGCTCCCCAGATGTCTTTAAGTTCAACTTTATTTTGCTGTTATCTTAATTCAACAGCTGCAGAGAAAGACACAGCAACTTGCAGGTTAACTAGTTGATGGGTTTTAGCAGAACATCGTGAGGTATTCACAGGCCATCATAAATCCACCCGAGGTGACAGCAAGCGCCCCGGGACCGAGTCTCTGCGCAGCGACTGCCTGTCTGCAGCAAAATCCAACCACAAGCACCCATCGAAAGGCCCCAGAGTGCCCCAGGAGTGCCCCTGCGCTGCCCTGGCCTTGTAGGCTAATAAAAACACTTATTTTAAAATACATTTTTGTCCAGGTATTCTTATATGCTAGTGGATTATGGTTTTTTCCTGGCAACCGGAGGGCTTCTATTTTCTGTAAGCTTGAATTCAAAGTTGAGCGGATTGATCGGATAGAATAAGATCTCTTCTGGGTATGAATTGCCCAAAAGCAGCATCAGATTTTCCAAACTGACTTACCATCTGTCTGAATATTTTTCATGACAGTTGGAGCTGTTCATAAGGAATTTGGTATCTGATATTGGAAACGTGGCCTTTGTTCATTAATTTGGATGAGATATATAGGTGGTAGCATGTTATTTTGGCCCCTCTTATTGCAAAAGTTTCCAGTGTGCATATTTCTGTTTAAAAGTCCAAAACATCTTTCTAAACATTCTTTGCCATCAACCTGTAATTCCCCACTTATGTGAACATCTTTGCAAACAAACCGATCTGCTCCATCTCCTCGCAAGAAAATGCAAGGTGGGTGCAAACACCAGCAAAGCCAATCCAGGGTTTTATTTACTTATTCACAGATAACTTGTTGAGGGATTTTCCCCGCTTCAGTTAACAGCTGTTTTGCTTTTTCTGTGGCAAACTCATCAATCCACCTCAGTTTCTGTCATGGTGGAATGGAAAGCCCAGCAGTGAAATGGAGGATAAAGCCAAGCGAACACATTAGTGTAGTGCACGCTGTTTGCTGCCTAAAGCTACACAGCCTAGTATTTCTAATCAACATTCAGTGCTAGCACAGTTTGTAAATACCAACAGCTACACTGCTTTTCTAAAATTAAATGAAATGTAGATAAATGTTGAAATAATTTCTCCGTGTGTCCAGACCCAGCACCTTTACCTCCCGGACAGTGCGTTACAGTCCCTCGCCACAGCATCATACTCCTGCCGCCGCCAGCATCCCACAAGGAACAGAAGAGGTTAATTTTTCCAAGGCTGAATCATCACAGAATTCATCTATAATAGCCCGTGCAGAATAAAAAGCTAGAGATGCATTTAAATACCCCCAAAGTAATTTGGTTAGTCAATGAAGCACAGTATCTTCTCCCCACTCACTGGTTCACTTGGCATCCATCACTTTTATTTTGTATCAGATACTCATTGTCTGGAGAGATAACAGATACGTGATCCAAAGAAAAGAGCATCCCGTTGAATTGCTGGCACACAGCTTAACACTGCTATTACGAAGCATTGTGGTACAAGCCAAAATACCCGTTTTTAGTGTGTTCTTTGCAAAGGAACGACTGCACCCACAACTCCGTTACATAACCTCGGCAAGTTATTAAAGCTGGTAGCACTCCTCGTTTGGCTTCCCCCTGCGTGAGCTGATGGGTTGGTCTTCATTTAACACCTAATTCCACAGATATAGGTGTTGCTGACACCTTTTATTTTCCCCCTTTTTTTCTTTTCCAGGGTAACGTTTTTAAACTTGAAATCAAGTTTTCGGAGTTTCCCAGCACAGAAGCTGTAAGCACAGTCCTTAGCCCTGCAAATGCATACAGAAAAGCTTACAGCTTAAAAAGAGGTGAAAATTGGATGAATTACTGGGAAAGAGGGCACGAGTTTCTCTTTGACAGAACGCCTTGTCACCCGCAGCCACGTGCTGGCGCACACCAGGGGTACCCGGGAGGTCTGCGTCCTTCTCGCGGTGGCCCCAGCTCTTTCCTGCGGCTCCACGCGGCGCTGCCTCTCCCTCTCCGTCTCCCTGCAGCGGCTGCCTGCTCCCTCGCTCCCATTCCTTTCCCTTGGGACAAGCCGCTCAGCGCATTGCGCAGCGAGAAGGTAGCATGGTGTAACAGCTACATGCCTACGGATATTTACCCTGTGTTTTTCTTAGCAAGGCATGGTCTGTCTCGTGCTCACCGTCCCTGGGGTACGGTGACCCTACCCCAGCACCGTGTCCCTTCTGGCACGTGCCACCCAGGGGGCCCAGCAGAGATGCAGTTTGTGCCACACGTCCTCCAGGAACACGGAGGCTTGGAGGAATTCAGATCCACCCCAGCTCTCAGAAATAGCAATCCGGCACCAAAACTTCATTCAAAGGGAATTACCTATCTCAGAACAAAGGCTGAAGTCACAGATTTTTACAGCTTCCTTAAGTCCCTCCACCCAGAAAATCTTTAAATCCAGCATTACGATGCCAAGCCAATTGCCAGGGACTTAAAGTCTGCTCACAGCTGGCTCTAGGCAGTTAGAGCTGCTGTGCAGAGTCACAGGCCCTGCACCTAATTATACGTACAGTGCTTGCTTAGGTGTTCTGTAACCTCCTGGTCGCAGAGAGTCCTGTGAAGGCATTTAAATGGTGCTTCCGGGGAAAAACACCGAGAGAGCACGGTGGAGCCCCAGACAAACCGCCTTTGGAAGGGGAGGGCCAGCCGCTGCAGCAGCAAAGGGGGTTTTGGGGGCTACAGCGCTTGCAGCACAGTGGGGAGGGCCACCAAGGAGGAAACGGTCTCTGTGGCGGATCCTGCGGGGAAGGTGGCCAAATGGCATGTGCTTTCCTATCAGGACCCCTAGCACTTCCGTGCAAAATGGTGCAAAATGGAGAAAATAATTTAAGGTCACAGCTTATTTCTCCCCTTCCTGCCACCCTGAGGAGAACATAGGAAAACCAGAAGTGACTTAGCAAAAAATGCTCATGCAAATCATCGGTGGGGGCTGCCCCGGGATCCTGCAGCAAGCTGGTGCCTCAGCAGGCACAGCAAGCAGTGACCTTGTGCTGCAAACCTCCCAGCACCAAAAGCAGCCAGTGCTCCAGCAAAATACGTATCAGAGCTGAGGTTCAGGGTTTTGGCTTTCATTCAGACACGTCCAGACCATTTTGGTTTGCTGATTCCTGGCTTGCCCAACAGGTAAAGTTTAAAGGTTAAGTGAAACAACAAAAAAAATCAAAGCCAAGGAGGATTCTCATGGATTTTTGAGCAGGGTCAGGGAGCACTGGTTTGTACCAGCTCTCTGGAAAAGGAAGAATTGTAAACACACAGCCTCCACACCTTCCTCCCACACGAGCAGGCAGGCACGCTGAGCTGCTATCTCATTTCATTCAACTCTGACAGCCCCCAGTGTTGAAGATAATTAACCCTTTTTGCTGTTATTTTCCATGTATGGCATGCTTACATTTTGCTCCTATATCGTTATATCCTGAGGCCTCTAACTCAGCCCAATTAACCACGTATGACGGGGAGGGAAGCGGGAACAAGAGCTGTCAGTACAGAATTACACTTGGGCAGCTGGTGACAGGGGACACCTGAGCTAAGCCGGGGACCAATGCTGCCCCCTCGATGCCTGTGGAACCGGTGCCGGTGCAGCCTCTTCCTACAGCCAGCAGCCGCCCCGTGAGCTGGCCGAGCTCCTAGGGACTCAGCACCTTCGCATCGATCCCTGCTGAGCACTGAACGCTGCTGTTAACACAACATTCACATGGACCCTAAATCCCCACTCCTGACAGCCAACATTGCATATTTAGGGTACTTCAGCCCCAAATAAGCCCTATAGCAATGACCCATTCTGGAGAATTAAGCAAGCACAACTGCTTTCCACGTAAGCTCAGCAGAACCTGCAATTCGGCGTTTGATCGGTTCTCATCACCAGCATTGTTCGGAGAGCTGAGAGCACGCAGCCAATGCAGATTTAGGAAATATCAAGGTTTTTTAAAGATATAAAAGCCTGGCATGAGCTCAGAGATTTTCCATACAGGACTATTATTCAGGCTCCCAAAATAATATCTACATGTAAATACATATACATACATATGTATGTACATATATCTACACATACCATGGGCAGAATGTCTGGACACTATCGCAAAGCAAAACTAAGTTAACCCAGCAGCAGGGGAGAGCACGGTGTGGGTGTTTTTTCCACTTCTGCAGCTGCAGCAAGGATTCTGACTTGGCTGCGGTGTGTGCAGGAGCCGCGACGGGGCCGGGGACCAGAAAGTGCTGAGCCAGGATTTTGCCCCCTTGCTCAGCCTCTCTGCGGGACGGGGAAACGCTCGGCTGCTGTTATGAAACAGCATCCGAAAATGGGTTTGTTCCACAGTGAAATTATGACAGCCTTGACCTGCTTTGCAGGCATCCCGGCTCTCTGCCAGGCTGGTGAATCAAGTGATGCTGAACAGCCAAATCCACTAAACATCAAAGGAAATGAAGCTGTTCCCATGGGACTCGTTTTGCTTTCTGGCCACAGAAATGTTGCATCAGAGCTTCCCTTTGAAGAGCACGGGCAGCGAGGTGCAGCGGGAGCCCCGGCAGCTCCTCGGTGGGCCCAGCTGGCTGAGCCAAACCAGGCTTTATCTTCTCTGCGGTACAAACCAACGTGTCTTAAAATGACTGTGAAAAATCCATTGCAAACATAATAGGAATGAAAAGGAGAGGTAAAAATAGCTAAGAAAAGGAAAAAGGTACTAAAAGAATTAGGGCCGTTTGCAAAAGGTTTGCATTTCCAAAGAAATTCCTTACTGGTTGCCAGCTGTCTGAGCCCTGAAACTTGGCATAACTGCAACAGACGCTGAATTTGATACAGACATTTGGTTCCCCATATTAATCATGTAGAATAGAAATGGAATACATCATTTATGTGTTTGCCTCACCAGCTAATGCTTTATCCCTATTAGACTTAATAGAAACCTTCCCTTGACTTTCTTCATGCCCAAAATGTCAGCTCCAGATTACACCTCCAAGGAGACATCACTTGGGGAAAAGAACACGTGTACCTGTGTCCCACCACCTGGCAGAGAAATGCGGACAGTGCAGGCTTAACCCTTGCACAGTTGGTGGTAAAGCGGGCTGCTCTTTTACCCCTACAGAGGACAGAAACCCCAAAAGAGTGAAGAAAAAGAACATCAGAATCAATGGGCAAGCAGGTGGAGGGAGAGTTGGGGAGAAGAGGGACATGTTGTGCATCCTGTACGAACAGAGAGGGATTGGCAGTCAGGACACCCCTCTCCAGGGCAGCATTTGCTGGACTGGGTTACGCCAAGTGGAGCAAAATGGTCCCACATGACCTTAAAAGACAGTTAAAGGTCAACACATGTCTTTGTGGTTCAGCGAGAAAAGGCTTTGATGTACCGCTAGCCTTGCCCACGGTGCGAATGCCAGAAGGGGAAGAAGAAGTGATTCATTGCAGCATCTCTCCTTTCTCCTTCAAACACCAAACGCCCACACAATTAATCTAAAACCATAACACATCGGGGGGTTAGTATTAAAATACATGCCTTATGCCAGTATTGTTCTAGAAATGTCTTTTTTCTTTCTTTCAGCTACTCCCACAGGGCAGTAAGCACAATACTTGTGCATGCATCTGGTGTGCCACAGACATCACAAAATGAGTCAGGTCCTCAGCTGGTATTATTCAGCTTGGCTGGCCTGATGGTTTTAATTTTTTTTTTTTTTTAATTTCTGTGCTTCCTTCCAAACATTTTCCCCTCTCACATTCTGTATGCAACAATAGCACCATAATATATAATTGAATCATAAGCATCTCTGCAGTCCCTCCCAAAAACAAAATAGATGCGTAGATGTTGCTGACAAAGCGGCCGTGTCTGGGTGGCATTTTGCTTAACAATTCCTGGCATCAAATTCCAAATCCTACCTTCACTTTTCCACATAAAAATAACTTCTTCAATTCCGGCTATCTGATATACTAATCCTTAAAATATGCTCTTGAATATTTTTATGGGGGGAGTGGATTCTCAGGTTATTCATGGCCGATACACGAATGCAAGTCCTTTCCCCTGCTCTCACAAGTCTCCACATCACATCTTTCCACCTGCACCCCTGATCATCTTGTCCTGTTAGTGTTCACTGGTCTGGTGGATAGAAACCCTCTCCTGATTTCCAGAAATGTAAAGCTTTTGCTGCAGCTATTAATTTCACATACAAAGGAGGGTACTTTGCTTAATGCTTTTGTTGTTGTTCTGGGGAAATAAAAAGCAGTTATATTTTGTCCTCTGTGTATGTAAAAGGTCAGCTGGTGATCTAAGTGATGGAGTTGGTTTCATGTTGCATTTCCATACCTGCTGGTAGACATCACCTCCTTTTTGTGACTGAAAGAACTGCATTGCATATGGCTCTGCCGCTGCAAAGCCCTCACATGATTTCCAAGCCTGTGTCAATCACACCAAACAAAAACATTTTATTTTTGCAAAATGTTATGTTTTGTGCCATTACAATGCATCCCAACACAAGAATTATCATAGCATGTCAGACCAAAGGTCATTCCAGCTCAAAACCTAGTGTCTTACCACAGCCCAGGAGAAAACAAAAGCTTGTTCGTCTCAACAGATCTTCCTCCCTTCCAAAAGTCTGCAGCACAAGGACTTTCTAGAGGTTATATACGAAGTGTTAGCATCAAAAACGCCCTGTACAAGGAGTTCCACATTTCAACTACATGGAAAGCATCAACTTCATTGGATGCTCTCCAGTTCTTGCATTAGGGGAAACAGCAAATGAGTCTTGGCTGTTCAAACTTCTTCATACAGCTCCACAGTTTCCCTGCTACCAGTCTGCAAAGGAGCGCCAGAAGAGCACCAATAAGAGACACTCCTACGACAAAGTGGCCATTCAGTTTTATGATGAAGACTTGCGACAGAATCTCATGACACAGTTTCCATGCAGCCACTTGTCACCCTGTGGAGGAGGCTGACCAAAGGACTGATGGCACCCATCTGACAGAACCGATAAAGCCAGCTGCCCCCTCCAGCCCTCGCTGCCAAGCTGCCTCCCAGCTCCCAGGGCAGGACCTGCCCATCTACAGGCCAGGATGCCAGCTTCGGTGTCCTGGGCCTGCCACCCGCATCGCTGCAGGGCACAGCATTTTTCACCTGTTCCACACATCAAATACCCGAGTGACCTGAAACATGCTGTTCTTGAAACTCCTGTGAAACAAGTCTGCTCTCTGCAACTACTCATTTATTTAAAGGTTATCCAAAAACAAATACAGTAGTGCAGCACCCACCTTTTACCCCCAGAACAACTGAACTCCATTGGTAATCATAAAATCATTTGGTGGTTGCCTGCTAATCTGCAATGACAGATTTGATCTCTGTAAACAAATACCGGAAACAGGGGAAAAAAGATCAAGTTATGAACTTTTTGCTGTGTACCAATCTACCAGCAGTGTTACACAGAGAGAGCTGAAAATGTAACTATGTGGCTCACCTTATAAAACTAGACCAAACTCTCCAGCAGAAGAAGGAAACAAAATACTATTTTATCCACTTCTTACTTGTGCTGGGGTGGTTTCTGAAAGCATACTGCACTGTGCTAGGAGTCTGCAAGCACAGAAGGAAAAGATGCATGCTGGCCAACGTCACCGAGCCAAAGGCTGTGACACCGCTTGATGCAGATCAGCCAGCGTGGTCCTCCCGCCTAAGGTGAGGCTACCTCAGCTTGCACCAGCCAGATGCTTTTCGCCTGTTTCTTGCACATAATGTAAAGGAATAATTTGGACAAAACCATTGATGCCCATGTTCTTTGGTGTCTCTTAGTCCTCATGCAACAAACCCCACTTCCTCGAAGCAAACCACCAGATGAAGCAGACAGACCCAGCAGAGCCCCCAGCTTTTGCCCCCACAGGCCAATCCTTCTGGTGCTGAGGCGTGAAGCGGTGTCAGTCCGTGCTCTGGATCTGCAAAGCCTACACCAACCAGATTCAGCTTACTGAGGAGCAAAGCTCCCCCAAATGCTCTTTCTTTGTCGACACCTACATAATGGAATTAAGCGCTTTCCTTTGTAACACTTACACCCCTGTGAGAAGTGCCACCATGAGCTGGGACATGTTTCTTCCGTGCCTGCGACCTTACACAGCCGCGTGGAAGAGAGGAGCTGGTGGATGGGCAACGGCAGAGCCATTCTCTTCGCACCACTTGGCTTTCTTTGACGGAAGCCCCTGGTGTGTGGGCAGGAGGGTGGTGGAGCACGGCAGGGCAACTCAGCAAAGCGGCACCAGGAAGCTTGGCAGGTGTCAGCAGAGCAGTTTGCGTAAGGTGACCGTCGCATTGTGCAAGCTGAGCTGAAATACTGGTCAGAGGCCAACCTGTCTGTCTCCTTGTCTTTCCTGGTATTTCATCACCAGCTTTACTCTGCGAGGAGAAAGCAGCCATGCAAACAGTTAGTCTTTGGAGCTGAGCAGAATTGTGTAACTCCAGTTATCTCACACACCTCTCTCTGCCTGCTTACACAAGATGGGAGCCTGATCCGATGGTTTAAAAAAAGCAGTCAGCATCCAGCATCTGCCTTGGAACAGCTTATTGCTTTATTTACATCATTCTGAGGGGCCAGGTAAAAAAACATTGGAAACCAGTTTCATGTGTTCTCTGCAAAGCCAGGCAATTGCTGCAACAGAAATAATGTAATACAGCTCCAGAACTCGCTTTCCCGGGGTCACCTGGTGAGAGCAGCTTCTTAAATTCAACAGCACTATGCTTGTTTCCACCACTGGAGAACTTGGCCCATTAATCCTGCTTACAGGGGCAGCAAAGGAAAAATGCATTCCCAGAAAAGCTTGCACCTCTATTCCCCTCTACTCACCCCATCAAAAGACATAGGACAAAAAGAAATCGTTAAACCTTCCCATCTGAGGTGTGGAGACAAATACTAAGAGGGCACCAAGCATTTTTTTCTAATCTACAAATCAGTAAGAAGATAACTCCTGAACACTGGCTATTTTACAGTGCACTTCCGCCCACCTGGCCCATTTTAGATCTAATGCCCTTCTGAAGTGACAGGATGCGTCTGTTCCTTCCGAAGGGATGTTCTGAAGTGTCGAAGCGTGCGTTTGCTCTTCAGCTCTACAGGAGCAAGTTGAGCAGTTTAATATTTCAGTTGCATGTACTCCTTCCCCCTCCACATTGTTATTTCAGACTTGCTTCTGAAGCCCAGAAACAAGGAACATGACTTAAATCAAAGCCTGCGCAAGGACGCACACCATCCAGTCTGTCTGCTCGGAAGCCCATTTTGGCATTCGCAGATCTTCCAGAGCAAGCTCTTACAAGAGCTGCCTCTCCGTTGTTAACAGTGGACTGGGCTGTGCTAGGCAGTTAAATACATCTATTATTATGCTGTCCAATGCCTCCTTTGCACCAAGCGTGTCAAACATTTGTGACATCGTGTATTTCTCTCATACTGACAACGCTTTGGATCTCTTGAACCTTGTCGAGCCGTCGGGTTTGTTTTCAGCCATGAACCGTGCATGTAGGTACTTCCCCGTCCACGCAGCCCCGCTGCTCACACAGCCCGTGCGGCTGCCGGAGGCCTCCCGCTCCTCAACAGGGCTTTTCCCTGCTCGGCTCTCCTCAGTGGAGGTAGCAAGTTTGCATGCCTTTTGTACTTGCGATAATCAACATGCCACAATAAGAATCTCAATTAGCAACACGATGAAAAAGTCAGAAAGAGAAGATACAGTAGAAACGGCACCTATCGCTGGCAGCTGTAGGACATGCACTCTCTAATGAACTGCCATTCAGAATTTGTTTGGGATGATTAATAAGACATAATGACAGATGATGAATATCTTAAGAGCAACTGCATTCCTCCTACTTACTCTGCCAGTCTAACAGAGCTGACCTTTTCATAATGCCTAGTAATTTTCATATTACATCCTGAAAACACAGCTAACGTGAGCATGCTGAATTGCAATACGGAACCACAAGGGACACACCAAACAGAAGAAAGGTGTTAGCAAAACGTGACAAATTACTTATCTGCAACTTCACAGGCCAAGGTTCAAGTCCAATTTGAGATTCTGAGTGATATGTGTTTGATGGATTCAGCTTAGTCACATCAGACAGACCGGCCTATAATCCACTTTATAACTGTCACGCATTAGTTGATAATGCTTAGGAGAGGATTGGCAGGACAGAATGACACAGTAACAGAATTACCTCTGTCACCTACCTTACGCGTTCAGCTTATTGAACTCGGATCAGAACTAGTGAGTCAGCGTGCAGGACCTCGTCACAACATGGCCTGTTCAGAAACCTCATCTCAGACAGTTGCACAAGTTTTTTTTCCATCCTGTTGGCATTTAGACAAGGTTGAAAATAAACATGGTTTGGGGATGAAAAACTGTATGATTCACTTTGAGCTTTCCGAAAAAAGAATGAGGGAGGGTATGCATTTCAAAACCCAAAATGTTCACTTCAAATAAAAAATTCAAAAGTTATTGTTTGACAAATATTGAAATGAAACATTTCAGTCATTCTGTCTTTTTTTGTGACAGGTTGCTTGGTGCTTTTCTTTCTTAGTGAAATATTAGCTGAGGCTTATATTAATTTGCAAAAATATATCTGTTAAGGCAATTTTTCATTTTTCATCCAAAACCATCTAAAAATTACAACTGTATTTCATGTTCTTTTACTTCATAGACATACTATCTTTCCTGGAAATAGACGGGATTATTGATGCTGAAAGTGGACTGGTAATGCTGGGCAAAAGAAATGTTTATCTTTCTGCCAACTTCTGTAGCCCCCGGATCGAGGAGAAGGGAGCCGTAGCTCCTTTCCTTGCATCCAAAGAGAGCAGCTCTTTGGATGGACAACTTCGGTTTGCAAAAAGCAGTGCCATGTCCAAAGGGGTCAGCTGGTCCTACTTGAAAAGACGCATAGCCATAGCTAAACGACACTGTGGCCAAGAGCAATTGATTTATCAGATCTCTTTCCTTGAGCTTCCAGTTGCTCAGGGAAGTTTCAGCTTCTCATGTCTCTGCCGAAGATCTTTGTGAGCATCACCTCCTTCACCCTGACCTCCTCCACTCTCCTTAGGGCGGGTTAAATGAGCAGCCTGTCTCTGCAGACGTTTCCCTTCACCCGCTGCTTGCTGGGAGCAGGACACAAGGAGAAGGTCTGTTGGCAAAACACAGAGCACTGCGGGGCAGTGGTCTGCAAGGAGCAAAGAGATTTTCCTGGGACTAATGAGATGTTCCTCAATCACAGTGTAAAGCACAGCCGCGTGGCTCATTTGTCCCTCGGTTGTTCTCCTG
Organism: Anseranas semipalmata; assembly: GCA_013399115.1. Lineage (NCBI taxonomy): Eukaryota > Metazoa > Chordata > Aves > Anseriformes > Anseranatidae > Anseranas > Anseranas semipalmata. The sequence continues at coordinate 187,785 of VXAA01001329.1, forward strand.
GACTGTGCCTATTTAGATGGCAACTTTGTCAAAAGATGGACTTTGTTCTGGGGATGGCAGATGTAAGTGCAGAGGTGCCTTAATAAAATAGTGCCACAGCAGTCTGCCTCACATCTTTTGTGCACATCTGTGATCTGCCAGGAACACTTTTTGGTGTCATACAAAAATAATAAAGATAGATGTAGTTAATAAATAGGTAAGTACATTTTCAGCCCTCTGAGCTCCTCATTTTCTTCCAGCATAAGCCCATTTTTTACAGCTGACTGCTGTGATCTTCCAAGGGATGTGCTGATGTGGCTTGAACCAAGTTAATTTGCTTCCTTTTTCCTTTTTTTTTTTAAGGATTGTAGATGTCATCAAAAATAAACAGTACAAAGAAGGGGGAGAAAGAATAGGCAAAGCAGAAACTGATTCAGAAACTAATTAAAATAAAGCATAGTTCTCAAAACCTCTTTAAATTATTCAGATGTCACAATCCAGGGAAAAGCTGATCTTTTCTAAGCATTCTTTCCCCCCCTCCCCCCTCCCTGCCAAAATAACTAGTCTAATTAAATGTTGATGGTATCTCCAAGTGAATTAAGGTTATCACAGCCAGTGGTTTTGGAGGCGTCCAGAGATCTCCCAGTTAGGGTAGCTTTGAAGAGCTAAATGCACGTTCCTTGCTAAAAGCGGTGAAATTTAGGAGTCAGGAACTAAGGGGCGAGAGACCTGGTGCAGCTGCAGCCGTCCTTGTCCTCAGACAAGGTTACTGGACAGACCGGGTACTGGACAGCAAAGGGTGCAGCTCCAGCACGCCTGGGGACTTGAGAATGAGTTGTGGCTCAAGGATCCCCAGCTCCTTTCTCTCCACTTGCTCTGAGTGCAGAGGACACCAGGGAGAGGCAATGCAGAGCTTCCACTGCCGCACCACTCC
>VXAA01001329.1:188775-207223 GCA_013399115.1 Anseranas semipalmata
TAATTTTTTAATCCAACGGGTGTTTGCACCAAGAAAGAGACTTTCCAAAGCCTTGTCTTCATTTCACATCTCCCCAGCAGGAAGTGTAGCAACCCCAAGTGCAGCGGGACAGGCCAGCATTTACTGGTCGCCCAGTTTTATGTGGTGAAAAAAGAAAAATTCCTCTAGCGTGACCTTTCCTTCCCATGCAAATTTTTCAGGGAAACACCCAAGTAAATAACTGTTTCAGGCTGGTTCGTGGGACATTTGTGGTGGCTGAACATGCTAGCAATGCATTGAAACACTGCAGCCTGTGGACATGAGAAGTCAAATCCTGCCTGAGCATGAGCTGAGCTCGGGCTGTGCCCGGGGAGCCGACGGCTGCTGCACCCAGGGCCGCTCTGCTCTCTGCCACACACATGCAGGCTCCCTCAACAGCCTGGGGCTCTCCGAGACCTGGGTGCTCGCTGCCTGGGGTCATAGCAGGGACAGCATTTGTGAAACCGGGAAGCAGGCTGCCCTCAGCGCCATCCCCTCAGGATGCACCGGGCTCTGATTCCCCTTTACCCATCCCCAGCCCGGGATGAAGAGCCAGCGGGCTCTGCCTCGGCACAGCTCCGCTGTGGCAGGGGAGCTGGCCACCAAAGAGACTTAGGGTTCCTCCTTCCACTTGCTTAAAAAATAAAACAAAAAGCCAATTCATTCCTCTGGCAAGGTCTAGAGAATGAAAACAGCCAATATGATAACTGCTGTCGGTAAGCACAAGGAAAAAAGTCTTTATCCAGCGCTAGATCATTAATTCTTGGTTAACCCCCAGCCACAGCTATTACCGCTGCAGGTGCACACCGTCCTCACCTCCAGCAAACACCCGGGCTCAGCAACTTCGCTGCTGCACCTCAGTTCCTGCAGGGCCGAGATGTGCCCTCCGGCACGGGGCTTTCCCCACCCCAGGAAACCCCCCTTCTCTCATCCATAAGCGCTTTCCTTAACCTGCTCTCCATGTCACCGATGTGCATCCTTGTGTAAATCCTCCCCTCATTGATGCCTCCAAATCCAGCCCCTGCCCACACTCAGCTTCATTCACTCAAGAGCCATTCTCAGCCCGACCGTCTCTCCCGCAGCTGGTAATCTGTCATTAGCATGCCATAAGTCAACCAGATATACTGCACCATTACAAAACCTCAACAGAGTGGAAAAAATCATTTGCTTTACTGTCAACATAAAAACTTTTTATCTTCATTGACAGTTTTATTTAGAAAAATCTCTGCTAAATTTTAATTTGGCTCTAATGATAGCTCTCAGAAAGCGGTATCTGTACGTTAAAGTTTAGTGCAAGAGCAGCTGCTAATTTTCTTTTTCCACTTTTTGGTTTTGTTTAACAGATATTTCTAAAGAAAGGGTGGGGGGGTTGCTTGTTTTGTTTGCTGTTGTTATTGTTGCAAAAAAGCGTATATTTCTGATAACACTGCAAACTGCCTATTTACCAACGGCTGCTAAAACCAGCTTCCTCCACATTACCATCAGCACTGAAATGAAAAGAGACGCCTTCAGATCTTTATCTGGTAGGACACCTACAATTTACTTTCCAGAGAGCACACTACACGTTTCAGTGCAGTAGTGTCCTGCCCTTGCTCTGTGAATATCTATCTCCTGCTGCAATAACAAAACCAATGCCTTGGAGCAGAGTCAAAATGCAGGGGCTAGAGGAATAGTATTTTAGCTCTAACTTCACTGAGCAGGGCTGCAGCTGAGACCAGAGGCAGTGCTAATGGTCTGAGGCCATGTTTTCTGCAAAATAACTGCAAGAAATGAAGGCATTATCGCTCTGTCCAAACTTCTGAGCTCATTATGTCTTTTACTGAGGCAGCAGTACTCAGGTTCTCCTGGTTCAAGCCCACAATGAATTCATGCATGGGGAGAGTACCTAAAACAACAGCTGAGCTTCTCTACTTGGCCAAAACCCACCTGCCTTCCAGAAAGTATTTCCTTTGGAAACTACAACGCCTTTACAGAGCTCATAACCTTTCAGCTCCGTGATTTTGTGAACTGAAGTTCATAAAAATCCATCGGCCACATCCTCACTGGTAGAAAACGGCTTGCAACAGGCCAGCACGTTGATTCCCTCTGCAAGGAGCAAGGCAGGCGATGCCAATTCCCCGGGAAGGCTGGCACGGGGACGGGGACATTCAGCAGTTCTGAGGGCAGTTCCCACCACACCAAAGCCCATGTAAGACCCTAAAGTGCATAAAACCAAACTCACTGTGCTCTTCCTTTAAAAGCTATGCATGACACACAATTCGTGGTAACATTTGACAAAAACCACCAGAGGCTGACTATTAAATAAATAAAGTTTGTAAAAGATGTTCCAGAGGGATTGTGCTGGCTCTGACTAGACACGGACAGCGAGAATGTCAGTTGGTTTCAACTTGTGCAGAATTTGTTTTTGTTTGTTTTATTTTAAATTGTAACAATATGAAACTGATCTTCCAAAACACTTTCTTTTTTCTTTTAGAAGATAAAACCCCAGAGCAAGAATATTTGTGCTGGAAAAAAGTCTCTCAGATGAATAGCTTTGCACATACAAGGATAGAATTGCCTGAAATAGCTTTGTTTTGAAACAATGCATTGTCTCACAGGAATTTTAGACATTCTTTAGGAAGGCAGCACTCGGCATTACATTTCATGCCTTTCAAAGTATCTGTTTTCTTAGGAAATGTAGGAAGGGGATGGGAGAGTGATGTTTTTCACCAAGCTGACTTTGCAGTTGTAAGGATCTCAAGCAGGAAGATACATAAGAATGGACAGGAGAGAAAAGATTATATCCTATTCACCCCAAATGGCAGCAAANAGGCTCGTTCCAGCTTATTGGCACAAAGAGAGACTTTCTTTGAAGACTCCTTGTTGCTAAAAAGCCTGTTTCAGCCTGACAGATGAATGCCTGAGAATTGCACAGGTGAATTCAGGAGACCACAAATACCACATCAGGATAGATCATTCCACCAGCTCAAATATAGTCTGTGTGTTTTCCTAGCAGTTTATTGTCCGTTTCATGCGTGCATGTTAAGCCTTTTGTGCTAAAGCAAATACAATGCAATAATGATTGGATGTGAGCCCTATTTACAATGCCTCCAAAATCTGAAAGGTCTCATCTGGTGGCCTGGTTCATATCCATCTGTCTCTAAGGTCCAAGGCACACTCCAGTCCCTTTCCCCACGGATATAGTATTCTGATCATAGAAATCCCCCAGGACTCAGATTTCAGTCCCCCTTTTAGTCCCCTGGTGGTTTCACTAATCAGGGGAAAGCACCATGGAGAAAAGAAAGACAAAAGATGAGAAGCTAGCACACAACTTTCTCTTTCCGAGCTCCGAGTCACACAACTTCACCCCCCCAGAGTACACGTGTGCACACACGCTGTTATTTCACCCCGTGGTGCACGCCTCTTGGCCACCATATCTTGTCTGAGGGCTGGCTCACACCTCAACTTCCCAGCTTCATCTTCAGGTGGTAGCTACATCTACCATTCAAATCATTTTTCATTTGCATATTTCTTCTGAAGAAAGGTCCGTGGTGGGCACATTATTACTCACTCTCTATTTCCAGTCTAAATTTTAAGTCACCTCTTTGTCCCTTGTGCAGCCCACACACTGACGCAGCATCTTCTCACACTTCTCTCCCACACAGGCAGCTCATGAAATTACACTCCTAAGGCATATGGGGGATGATAGATGGTTGGTATTTATCTATGCTGTGCAGGACCGGCTTACTCAGAGGCTGGTAATGGGTAAGAGAAGTTTTAGCTGGCCCAAGCGCCACGCAAGATGCTCTGGCTGCCTACATATAGATCCCTAATTGCTTAAAGAGTTGACTTCACAAAAAATCGTTCCGTGATTGACAGGTGTACAGGCAGCCTCGGGCAAGAGGTCAGGGAGCAGAGGCAGCCGCCCGCCAGCCAGAGCTGAACGCCACGGACCCATCGGTCGGGGACGGAGCTGCCCCGGGGGCGCTGGCTGGGGGCTGCGCACAAAATGGCCGCTCAGAAGGTGCTGGGGATGCTGCCGGGGGAATTGCTGGGAAGGTGGAGGAGAGCTGGGGCCGAGGAAGGGGAGAGGTGAGGATGAATGTGGCATCTGTGCCCTTGTCATAAAATACTGCCACAGAGAGTGAAAATCCAGCTCTAAAAGTCTGTTTTTCTGCTTTACTTCGCACATCAGTAATTAACTGCAGGAAATCACTTCACTGCAGACCCGCTGGTGAAATACANTGGGGAAATACACTCGCCCCCCGGCTCACTTTCATATCGGGGCTTTTTTTTTTTTTTTTTTTACCTTGCCGAGGTGTTGAACACAAGACCAATAAATTTGCCTCAGAAAAAAATTAGCTTGGAGGAGCTGCTTCATCATCTTCCTTCTGCTTTTCTATAACAGTCAGTGTGGCAATATCCGCTTAAGTTTAGAAAGCGTATTGTTACAGGATGTGTGGGAACCGCAAATACCATCCGAGGCCAAGTTACAGTAAATCCTATTCTTAGCGTCATTAATGGAAGTGCTTCCTTCTCATCACAAAAGCAAACGAGGAAGGCCCATTAATTTTTCACTCGTGGAGCAGTAAGAAGGCACTTCAACAAAAGGGAGGAAGGACTGCAAGTGGCTCCGTGGGCAGCGTTATGGCTTACCACCCTGCGGAGCCCGGAGCTCTGAGGCCAGCTCTGGCTCTGAATCATCAATGCCCAAGTTCTGCTCGTTGCTTTAAGAATATCTTAAACATAAGCTCAATTTGAATCCATAATTAGGTTTGTATTAGCATGATATTAGTTACTAAGGCCACACACTGCAGTAAACAGCTAGTCATTATTTCTGTTGTTCCCGGCCACTGTCTGCATTACAGTCGAATAATCAGGAGAAACGCATTTTCTGCTCCTTTGAATGCAATAAGACGTGAGACAGCAAACGTTTCACCTGGTCTTAGCGTTCACACTTCCTGGGCTTGGTATTTCCCTGACTGACACCAAAGTGAAGAGGAGCAAATGTGCCAAAGTCAATGGAGTTAAGCTAGGGCAAATCAAGCCCTCTATTACCACAAATCAATTTTCCATTTGTTTTAATAACATTCATTTAAATGAACTCACTTGATATTCTCGTACCCCTGTTATGTCTATATAATTATGTCAGGGGTAATCCTGGGCAAACCTGGGTGCTTAGGGCTTCTCCGCCCACTCACATTTGAATATCTAGTTTAAATTAAAGTATTAATAGGGTTTATTTTTTGATCTTGTATACTGAAGCCAAGTGCAGCGCATGCAGTTAACTTAAAAACATTTAGCAGACTTCAGCCAATCGAGCATGCTGTTCTTGACCATCTCCTTGATTTTGGGGCCCATTTACATTTCCAGTTTTGTCTGCACACCTACTCGTATCATGGCTGTGAGCATGGGGAGAACTGTCAGAAGTGTGGGGTGCATGCCCCATTGCTGGGCCTGCTCCATGCCAGCACTGGTCAACACTGCTCCTGCTCCCTTGGTCTCTTGCCTCAAGAAGTCACCAGAGCACCAGTTAACCATTAGTTCCCATTTCAGATGAAAGGGGGAACCCAGTTCATGCTCAATCGGATGCCATGCTTCAAAGACATACTTTTTTTTGTGAAGGCAAAGTGTGGTTTGTGCTCACAAAAGGCACCATATTGATGGTCCTAGAAGAAGACTTAATGCCTTTACCCAAAGCACACCTGGCAGCCACGCAAGTTGGTGCAGACATGCTTCAGCCTGACTGGAGTAATTACTTCCAGGTCCCTGAGTCAGGTCGGTTCTTGGCTTTCTGTAAGACCAACCTATCTACCAAGACCGGGTGTGCCAAGCATCACACCACACAAAGGTTATCCCACAGACAAAGAAATGAGTTTCTACCGTCTCTAAGATATTTTTGCTTCTCCCTCAGGTGAAAGGGGAACTCTAGTGCGGCACCAGGCTTTTCAGTCACTCAGTCTGTGCACTGCATATTGACCTGCATTGCATTTCCATTGCAGCATGTAAAATACAAAGTCCCAGCCGTGTGAAGGTCTTAGGATTTAGCTTTTGATAGAATTCCTTCTTATCACAAACAATAACGAACATTAAACTTCGCTACAAGTGATGAGAATATGCAATGACAAAAATGAGTTTTTAGAGACAGAATGTGCCTTGCCACTGTAAAAATAATTGCTTGGAGGTCAAGGATGGGAAGCTTTTCAGCACAGACCTAACTCTCATTCCACTGAACCTTGGTCACAAAGAGGTGAACAGAAGAGTATTCACAGGGAAAAAATTAAGCTAGGTCTCATTTCCTAAAGTTTTATCCTGTGAAGACCCACGTCCACTAACAGAGCCTGAACATGAAAATACGCCTTGCTAATGCCACAGTAACAACACCTGAAAGCATTACAGGAAGAGACAGGGCTAAACCACGTCCACGTAAAGCTAACAAGTGGGAAGAAACACCTCCAGAGAAAAAAAGTAATGTTGCATGGAGATGTTTTTTTTTAACCCAAGAGCTGCATTTAGGAAAAACATTGATCGACTTTGGGACTGCAAATCCTTTGTTCAGGGTTGGAGCAGAAGAAAACTTAAAGCTAAATATGGTTACAAAACAATTGCTCTAGGTTTGCTGGCCACTGGGGGCAGAAGGAAAGGAGATGGGAAAAGTTATTCTTGGCTAAAGGGCCTGACTTGAGGTCCAATATGAGGACAGGCTGTTATGAAGCCTTGAGGCTTAAGTCACCCTGGATTTCTAACCCCAAGGAAATTTGCAAATTTAGTCCCCAGGCTCATCTCTGAGACATGCTCCCATGAGCATCAGGCCTGAGGGAAAGACTGTTTTGTGAATATTGCTCCTTCACTAGCACTAGGAAAGTCTGGCTGTCCTGCTATGCTTGGCACTATAGCTCCTGTGAGGGCATCAGCCACAGGATGGCTCATTCAGTGATGCACAAGTACAAGGTCTAATATAACCTCACACGGAAAAGCGACAAAATCTTGAACCTAAAGCCTATGGAGAACTGTCACCCAATTGAGCTTCTTCAAAAAAGGTTGCCCAGTGCTGCATATTGGGCTCTGACAGATAACGTGAGGCATTGTCTTTAATAAATAGGACATCTAGTTCCTGGAAAAGTCCATTCCTTGTTGCTTCATAATATTGCAGTGAAGACTGATAGTCATAATAAAAAAATCTTAGCATGTCTGCATTTTCTTACATATATGAGGTAGATTAGCAGGATACTTCCAGCAGAAGTGCTATAAACAGATATAAATTATGGTTTATGTATTCTGTGAGCTGCTAGTATTAGAAATCTAAATATTTCATCAGACATACTTCTTCGCATTTCTTGCCCTCGGCTGATAAGGCAAACTCTGAGCAGTCACCAAAAACTTAAAAGAAAAACCAACCCCCCTCTCTGATAACTGGCTATAGAGAAAGGAGCAAGCTCTGAAAGGCCCCAAGACCACTCCAAGACCTGAAAGGCCCCTCTCAGTGAATGGCTGAATTAAAATTCATACCAGCTTTGTGAGACACCAGCTAAGCAACCACATGATGAATGAGGAAGCATGTTTTGCGGTATGGACCCAGCTCTTTGGTTGTGCAGAAGAAATAATGTTTTCAGCCTACCTTGAAACCCATCTTGAATTTTCACAGGAAATGCACCCACGCAAAGTTTTTCCAGTATTGGGTCACATTAGTGCATCACTGCAAGGACAAGGACACAAGAACGGAGAAGGCAACAAGGTGAGAAGGGGACAGGGAAGTGAGTGGTGAGAGATAAGAGAAGAGGGAAGAATAACAAAAGAAAAGTGAATGTGAAGGAGGGGTGTGTAATGAAAGCAAGTACAGGAAAGCTGTTCAAAAAGAACTAGGGAAATCATCACTGCACGACAGCACTTTCGGTTCCATCATTGTTCTGCTCTGAAGCCTCGGTTTCCATATTCTGCATCACTTCTGACTGACCAGAAACCCAGCCCTGGAAGAAACAATGCAGCTGCCTGGGCCAGCAGCCAGGATGCTGTCTGCCTAAGAACATTTTTATTCAACTTGAGGTTACAATTCTTTGTTTCTGAAAATGTAACATTTGATATGAACCCAGAGTGCTGACCTATTCCTTTTGAAAATGGAGAAGTGATTTGGGTTTAGTTCCAGCTTTTGATTAAAAAGCTTTTAAGGGAAAAGCTTGAAAAAAAACCCTATGAAAATTCTACGCCAAACCCACTTTCTGGCCTTTACTTTCCAATAACGAGGGAGAAAACAACTATAAGTGGAGGGAAGAGAGACACATGTAAGTTACTTTAAGGAGACTATTCGTTTTCCTTAATAAGGGACTTTAACAGGATGATGACTCATGCAATATAGATATGCAGAAACAAATAAATCAAGAAATTAAATAGATACAGAAACAAATGGAAAACTCAGAAGAGAAAGCATTTATAAAAAACCTGGGGGAAAGGGCAGAGGGAATGAACTACTACTCTGCTAAATACAACTAGCTGTTTTTTGTTGTTGTTGTTGTTGTTGTTTTTGTTTTTTTTGTTTTTTTGTTTTTTTGTCCTTTTTGGACTATTTCTTTCACTACAGGTCTTTTCTATGACATGAAAAGTCTTTGGGATGTTTATTCCTTGGAGCTGGTGAAGCTCCCTCTCTTCCACCAGTGACAAGGAGCACAGGTCCTTCTCATGTCTCGTTCTGACACCCAGCTTTTCCAGGACCTTTTCCAGGTCCAGGTCTCCTTCCAGCACCCAACTGCAGACCACTCCAACACACTCCTTCCTGGACTCTTAAAAGCAAAGACCTTGGGAGGGGTGCTGCAGGGACGCAGAACTAGGAGTAGGAGCATCTTCTGCTATTAATATATCTGAGATAAAAGAGAGATCATAGTAGAAACTGGCTATTTCTGGGGTTGGTTTTTTTTTTTTTTTTTGATTTTGTTGTTGTTGTTTTGTTTCTTCTTTTTTTGGTGCATGTTTTTTTAATTGCAGTTTTCAATTTGTATTTCAGTCCTTCTCTGCCAGAGAGCCCCTGACATGGACAAGCATTTGTATTTTCATATTTTTTGGTGGTCCAGCCTTGACAGATCTGCAATCACAGAATCACAGAATGATTGAGGCTGGAAGGGACCTCTGGAGGCCGTCTGGTCCAACCCCTTGCTCAAGCAGGGACACCCCGAGCAGGTTGCCCAGAACCACGTCCAGATGGCTTTTAAAGATCTCCAAGGAGGGAGACTCCACAACCAGAGTGGAAGGATCATCTCTCTTGACCTGCTGGTGATACTTGGCCTAATGCAGCCCAGAATACCATTAGCCTTTTTAGCAGCAAGGGCACATTGCTGACTCACGTTCACCTTGGTGTCCACGAGGACTCGCAGGTCCTTTCCTGCAGAGCTACTTCCCATCTGGGTGGCCGCCAGCATGTACTGGTGCCTGGGGCTGTTCCTCCCAGGAGCAGGACTTTGCACTGTAAGTTACGGGGTGATTTTTACGATTAAACCAACTGTACCTTACACTGTTTCTAGCTGCTATTTTCTCCTTTGTATTTAACACCAGTATTTTATACTCTCAAAGATGATCAGATCCAGGTGATACACCCAAAATGAACAATGGTCTCATTAAAGTACCACCTTTCTTTTGTCTTTCAACCTGAGAAAATGCTTCAACTCTTTAATGCCCATCACTCCAGCATTTGCTGATGCTTTGTTTTAATGATGACAATCTGTTGAAGCTCAGACACAGAACTCACATTTTCCCCCAGACACCCAGTCATTTGTTTCTTTGTGTGTGCTTTATTTTTTATAGGGCCAGCTGCTTTGTGATCAGCGAAATGTCAGAAAAATCATCTTACCATAACAAAGCTGAAAATAAAATATTCAAGGAAGCAAACTCCCATGGAAATATTTAAAGCCCTAACAAGGGAGAATTCTCATCTCTGTGCACATGGGTGACTCACTGAAGTAAATGGGAACTACGTGACTGCATCAAAGACTTCAGTACTGAAGAGCACAGATTTTCTCCTGGCTTCGGCCTTTAGGAATGAACTCATGAATAAGTTCTGATGAAGAATCTAGATAGAGATAAACTTGCTTAATGATATCAGCCATGACCAGAATACTGGAATGATTTATGGTATTTTCCTGTCAAGATTAATTGTGTGCTTAAAAAAATATATGTCCTTAAATGCTTTTTATAAATCAAGCACTTGCATTCAACTGTCCAATTTGCAAATGGAATGAATGGTACTTAAAGGTCAAGACAGATGTGTCTTTGCAAATATAGAGGTTAATTAACATCTCAGGGGCACGTAGAGTTAAAACTTGCAATATGGAAAAAAGCTGTTTCTGTAAATATTGTAATTAAACGGAACGCTGTTTTTGTAATTGTTAGAAAAGAAAGCCCCAAATTACCAGGAGGAATGAAATTAGAGCAAACAGATCTGCAGGAAAATATTCTCATTTTAAGTATCAGCTGAAATATAAACTGCCTATGAAAATTTCACAAAGACATACTCATGATGCACCAAATTATCCTCTCGGGTTTCATAATTCTGTGAGTGTGTGCAATTAGTTAACGGTGGTGTTGTTATAAAACTACATACTGTGGCTGGTGGGTTTTGAAACTACTCCAGAAACCAAAGTCTGACACTAAACAACTATTGTGTTTGGGTATTAGGCAACAGGAAATCTGCCTGATGATAACTGAGTTACACCAAGCCCTGCAGCAGCCACTGAGACACTATGTCCATTTAATCTGCAGATGGCAAAGTAGATATGCCATTCACAGCTGCATGCATGAGGATATGACATCTTTGTCTATATTAATCTCATGGCTGGCTTCACATGACTCATTCAACCTTTTTTTCTATTACATGAAAGGGAAGTTAACTAGCAAGACCTCTGGGGATTTTTAAATAGGTCCAGCCCTGCTGCGATGTACATTTAAAGCCATAGAGCACAGAGCTACTCTCCACGTTCCTAAAGGTCCCATGCCATGCACTTGCATAAGTCCACTGGTACCCAGGCAAATCCCCTGTATGTGTCATTAGCTCCTTTCCAAAGCAGTCTTGTTAAAGCACACAGGCTGTGATGCCAAGAATGTGACAAGCGAGTCAAATGCATTAAAATATATATTGAGAGAGACAACATCGGCGGGCTTTGTTATCCCAGTTATCAGTAGGGAGATAGACTTAAACAAATGAGCAACCTTAATGTTAAAAAAAAAAAAAAAGAAAGAAAGAAAGAAAAATATCTGCAGTATCTTTGTTTCACAGAGACAAACCAACGGCTAAGGCAAAACACTGCTATGCCCAGAGGCGGCGGGAGGAGTGTAACAGGGTTCCCAGCTCTCCTCATCCTCTGTGCAAGGACAGAAAAACACCACGGTTTTAGCTCCGAGTGGTTCACAGGAGCCTTGCTGCTCAGAACAGCTTGATTTTGAGATCTCGCGCTCTGCTTTTGAATCCATATTATCCAAATACATGTTCAAAGTGGAACATCACTGGGGGAAAAATATCAAGCTTTTCATTCTCTTTTTTTGGAAAAAGCAAAGAACCCTCACAGGTTTGAGAAAATCCACACAATAGTACTATTTTCTCTTATAACAACTCCTTCAAGTCTCAGAGGAGCCTGCTTTGACGAGCAAGTGACATTCCCCTCCCCAGAGAAGTAACTCCTGGCGACACACAAAATACTGAAGGTGAGGAGGAAACAGGCAGAGAGCTGTCATGGTCAGCAATGGTCATGTAGACCCGTCAGAGCAGGGGTTAGCTGAGGATGCAAAAGGAAGCTGAAAATGAAAAATAAAGTACAATAAAATAAAATAATTCTCTTAGAGCATTTTCATGAGGAAAAGTAAGCGTTTTCATGTGAAATTCCCATTTTGAAGGTCAGAGCCTATGTTTTTCCATAATAATCCCATCCAGCCTTATGCAAACAAAAATAATTAAACAAGAGGGGATTTGTTTTTCCATAAATACTTGTCTCATGTGGACAGCATGTTCTCCAGTCACTTGCAGAAAGCTGAAGTTAAAAAATCAAGCTCCAGCTCTACCGACAGCATTTTCAAGATTATCTTGGTTGTATCCCTCTGCTCCACTAACAGTGTGCTGTCTGCTGAAAGCTAAAGCACGTAGATTCAGAGCATAGCAAGTTATCGGTAGAAAATAACCTGTGCAGAGAGCATCTGCCCCAGAGAAGTGGAGCAGCAGACCCTGGCAAAACGTTCTGAACTTCCCAGTTAAGTACTAAAAGCCATGGGCTTCCAAAATTCATACCATCTCCACTTTTTCTGTCTGAAAAAAAAAATAAATAACCCCACCACCACCAAACTCCACATAAATACTTTAGATACTTTAAAGTATTTGAAGATGTCCAGATATCGTACGGAAAGCTAAATTAAGCTTTTCAGAGGCTTTTTGATGATCAAGAGCCAGATCAGCACTACACTTGAAGCAAGCTCTCTAACTGTGCTTGAGAGGACTTTTAACTTCAAAGATTGGTGTGTTTGAGGGGCAGTGAAAGAGGTAATTTGTTTTAAAAAAAATCTAAACATAATCAGACTTTGATGCATACCTGTGTTGACTTCAGAGCTGAATTGCAGCAGCCACGTTTGTGAGTTATAACACGTTTAGAAGAGAAGGACGTAACCAACGTCTTGGAGAAATGGGAAACCAGTGGATATCCTTGGATTTTGTAGAGCACATCCAAAGCTACGTCAGACTTTGGTAGGTCAAAAATCCAACAGCTTCCCAACACATATCGCTTGTACGGAATACGCTTGTGTACACGTTAATACTTTGCCATTTGCTAATAAGAGATTGCTAGTAGTATTCCTAAAACACTCTGGTGACAGTTTCAGTACTGTCCCTAGGCCAACTCTGGTTACAAACTTCTTTACCTCTTCCAAAATCTCAGTGCATCGAGCTAAGAGAACATTTCCTTTTTTGTTTGTTTTGTTTTGTTTGTTAACAGATTGGTGCTTATGACTCACAGATGACCAGTTCTACTTATTCTTTAATCCTGCTGTGCCATTACCTCTCCTTGTGAATAGCGTGTAAAGTAAGGTATTGATGCTAGATTTGGAAACTCTGAAAAGATAAGGGGCTCAGAGCACAACAACAGGGATCATAGCAATAGAAAAAGACTTGGTCGTGCCACTGGCTCCTAGCACAAAATACTGCAGTGTATCTGGATACCGAGATGACATTCACATTTCTGCTGAGCATTCTGCAGGGCCAAATATATTTCAGCCAAGCCTAGAACTGAATGTCTAGCATGAAGCTAGCCCAGATTAAATTCACCACTTGCATTGCTGGCTAAAGTTATTTGTCATGTTACCCCAAGATAAAGCAGCAGTATTGCCACAAGATAACCATGCAGTTACTCTGTGCAAGGAGTTGCTGGGTTGTAACCACACATCCTTTGTAAATCATTGTGCAGTGCTTCTGCAGTAATATCTCAGTAAATAACCTGTCAAAACTGCCGCGAGCCCCTCACCACGCAGGTCGCTTTCCCTGCAGGGATACTCGCTAAGTAGGGGCTGATCCCTCCTTCGGAAACAGAACATGGGTGAAATCTTGCCATCTTGCAGTGAGAAGAGCAGGAAATGCTTCTGAAATTGCTTTTCATCCTTTTATAATCTTGCTCTTAACTCTTCACTCTACTGGTAGGAAACGGACATTTATAGCCACTATCTCTCAGCTGTCAAACCTGACAACAGAATTAACAGCTCTGGTAATTAGTACAAAAAGTACCACACGAGGCACAAGGCTCAGACTGCAAGGTGATCTACGGACTTTTTTTTTTTTCCCCAGGGTCAGGGTAGGGGTAAAATCATAAAAATGGTGAATTGCTTATGATATGAAGAGAAAAGAGACAGCTGAGCCACAAATTTTAGCTCAGGAGATTGTAGTCAGATATTCTATAAAGACATCAGTTAACCTACACCTCAAAGCTTGTTAAAAACAAAGCAAGTATCATAGAAACCCCTGCAAATTAGATATACTGCAGACAGTTAACAGGAATAAAGGAGATTAAGTGGCCACTAGTCACACTTTCAAAACCAGAAGAGAATTTAGTACTCTTCTGAACTGCTTCAGACACAAAACACTCTCCTCCTAGTAATACAGAAACTAACTGTATGAATCTTGGGCTAAGAGGCTTGCTGACCAATTTTAAAATTACCAACACCTCATATATTGCTTGAGACAAGAAGGTATTTGAAAGCTCCCTGAGAAATGGATGTTCACACAGCCCCGCAGTCAATGTATAGTATTTGACAGCGCAGCAATTCTAAGCAACCCAGATCGCCGTCTGCACTAACACCATTATGGACGTGTGACAAAAACAATTATAGACGTGTTCACTGTTACAGAAATGGTCACATTGTATTTCTGAAGGAAAATGACTTTTTTAGCGAAAAGGACTTTTCCACAACAAAGCATGTTGAAGTTGGAAAGTGTTCAGTTCCAGATGACCAATCCCTTTTTTGAATGCAAAAACTGAAAACTTGTTCAGAGAACACTCTGATGAAGAATTTTTTAAAGCATCAGTTTGGGTTTTTGATGTTGTTGTTGTTGTTGTTTTTTCCTGCCAGGAGGAAATACAACCTCCCAGCCAGCTGTTCTCACCACTCAGAATACATAAATATCAAAGCAAAACAGAAACATGAGCAGTATGGAAATACTCTCGAGGAATAACAGACTACCTAGTGGCCTAGTCTGCAGCTATAACTGTAAGTTACAGTGAAACCTTCTTTCTAAATAGCCATAAGAAAAGATTTAAAAGATGTGCTGACAAACCAGAAAGGTCCTGTTCCTCTGCAGGCTCGAGGGCTGTAACAGCATTGCACCGTACTGGCGCAGCCTAGGAGAACCTTTGGGACCCACGGGACGCGCTCAGTGACTTAGCACCAGCATTAACATGACACAGCAGAGTAGCACAGGGGTGCAAACATAACGAAGGGACAACTCTCCTCATTTGTTACTAATTAGACTTTGGAAAAGGCTGAAAATCAATATTGGTTCAAATTTTAAACAAGTTTTCCTTTGTATTTGAGAGCTTTTTTTTTTAAATATTTATTAATAATAACCAGGATAGGCAATTCTGTGTATTAGCAGCTATCCTAGAACACAATCAAACAGCTATTGTCCCTTTTGTGCTTCTAATCTAAATATACAGAGAAAGCACTGGGGAAAGGAAACGTTATTATTCCTGCCTTAGAGTTGGAGAATTGAGACAGATAAGAACTGAGCAATTTTCCATCCTTAGACAGGAAGTCTGTGACAGAAACTGGGACAGAATGCAAATTTCTACAGCTATTCACAAAACAGGTTTGTTGGCATAATTGTTTTTAGACTGCACAGGTTGCCAAAGAATCCTGAGGAACATTTATGGAAAGCGAACCTTAAATATGCGCCGTGCAGCGAGGAGCCCTTTCATGTTAATATGTTGGATGGAGCGAGATTGTCTGCAGCTGACTTCAGAAAATCATAACGAAGAAAAAATGACAAAAGGAAATGGAAGAGAAGAACATATGATCCAAGCAAAGTGAAATGCAGCACCATCAGATAGCGTAAGCACAAACTGTTGGATCGGCTATGCCACTTTTCTGGTGAGGAGCTTTTCCTCCCAGTGTGTTAGCTCTGAGGGTGGAAGATGACAGCGAGCACAGCTGGGTGGTCTGGTAGCAAAATACTGCTGAAGTCACTGAATTCAGCAACGTTAGTGCAACCAGATGAAATCATCGCAATGCACAGATTAACAAGGTGAGATCTAGACAGAGAGGAAAAAATGACATACGAATGCACGGGGCTTTTGCTAATAAAGAGCTGCTACAAATTCTGACGACCATGTGCCGATACAAAAATGAATATAACAAAACCACATAAGCACAGACAAGCCTGTTGGTACCCCACTGAAATCGATGCATTTCCACCCTCTGGTAGGATATAACTTCAGGACTGGGTGCATAGAAACCCAAACCCTTTTTTACTGTGGAAGACAAAATTACAGACTGCCTGCGCTGCATACCACAGCCATAGTGCTGGTGGAGTCTAACATGACCTTTTACTGAAAACCCTCACCTGCAAAAAACAGCCTGTGCTTCACTTTCAGATTTGGTACAAACAGATCTATGTTGTTCGGAGCAATTGGGTTAAGCACAGTGCTTACAGATGCATCTCAAACAATTGCTCATCCACAATTCTTTTATGTTTATAGAATACTAATTGTGAGTGGATTTGCAATTAGGGTTGCTTTTTCCTAAGATTTTAAGCAAAACACTAATATTTATATGCAACAAACACAACTCATTCTTTTGGTATGGTAATTCTACTTCCTCTGGTCCTCAGTAGAACTTGTCTTATTTAACAACCTAGACAGAATAGCTTTAAGAGGTAACCATCAGGAGTTTCTATTTTTTACTACCTGCTTTTGCAAAGTAATAGCTATTCCACTCTTGAAAGCAAGGAAGGGCTGCCTGGCCGATTTGCAGTCCTTCCTAGCACCTGCACTCCTGCAGAGGAGCGGTGGCTGCGCATCCCGCTGCCACACCAGCGGCTAGCATCGCGGCGACGCAGGGCACGAGGAAGCTGCTCCTGCCCATCACCGCGATGCCGCACGCACAGAGATCGGGGATACACCAGGGGGGCACCTCGGGCCCCTTAGCACGGCAAAGGCCAGGGCCAACAGCAGCAAAGAGACAGAAGATGTTCTCCAAAGAGAAGGAAAACAGTTCTGCAAGGATGAAGAAAAATAAACCTAAGGCAGCAACGGCAGTGCAGCAGAGAGGTGAGAGGAAATACAGGTGTGTGCACGTATGTAACGGTCTGCCTGCTCTTGGACATTTGCTGACATTCCTGCGGGCCACGTGCCACAGCTCCTGAGAGCTGCTGAAAACCGAGGCTAGACACCGCATGAATGTGTTTTTCCCCAGTTGTGGAATATCACTAGATAGAGCAGTTCGCTCTTCTTTAGCTCTGCTTTTCCCTGGATGCTCATTACTTTTTATCCCAGCAAACAGAAGGACTGAGAATAAACGTAGTAGATGTGTGTGTCTGTGCATTTGTAGCGGCTGACTCGGGTGTCAGTGGTGGGTGGCTTTGGTGGCTGCTGTGCCCTATCAGACCTTCCTTGTGTTGACTTTGCCAGCCTGCTAGGCTCAGCAGTGCTGCTCTCAGGTTTTATCCGCGCAAGCAATGTCAGAGTAAGACCCTGTGCACCTCTGCTACAGCCTGTGGCTAAAACATGATTTCCTATTTGGGAGTTACTAATCTATCACACATTAATTAATCGTATAGACTGTAGATAGAGCACGGTTGAACAAACTCAGCGGAGAGAGGAATCTGAAGCCACTCCAATATCCCGAGGGCTTCTCAGAGCTCTGCCCTCCATACTAGGAAATGTCATTCTCTAAAGTAGGTCTTACATCTCTAGGAGATGAGCGTGGGGAAGAGCTCTCATCTGGGATAAAGAGACAGTTTCAGGCAAAATAGCAAGAGCGGTTGCTCTAGTTTGATGAGGGTTTCCTCATTATGTTCTGTGCATTTCAAATGTGAGAGTTTGGTTTTGTAATGATATTGCACATCATTTTTGAGCCTCCAGGGGCTGGATGTAGGACTCAGAAATAAATATATTAGCAGGAACAATTGCAGCTTAGAAGAAAAAAAAGTTATACTTTCCTGATTGATAGCTTCTGTGTGCCACCTACAAAGGCTTGTGTTTCTCTGCTCTGGAGTTTCCCAGGCTCTGAGGTACTTCAATTAATTGCCATCTATATAACCAATGCATCCCTTTCTCAGGGGCAATGAAAGCTCTGACTAAGGAGAAAGTCATCGGATCCCTTTCATCACTCAGGAGCAGGACCAGTGACTAAAAAGCGTAATATTTCATTTGGGTTTAGTCTCATCTCTGCAGCACATTTGTAACAGGCAGTTCTCTTTGCTGCCTAGTTTTTGTTTGCTGACTTCAGGAGTGTACTTCAAAAGCTCCCTGTCCTCTTAATGAAAGTGCTATGCCTGTCTTTTATCATATCTTTTGTTCTGAGGTTTAGCCCACATTCCCAAATGGAAGATGAAGAATAGGAAAACTTATTCAGCATGACAAAATAGTCATTGTATTAGGAAAAAAGTGTAGCACATATGTAAGTGAAAACCTTAGAGAAAGAAACTCCTAATAAAGAGAGTTTACCTACAGAGAGATGTTTTTCTCCTAACACAGTCAACCTGCCCTAAAATAGAGAAAAGGGAGACAAAAGTGCTATATAGAAAGAAAAGGCCCAGCTGAGTCCAGCTTTAAGGGATCCTGTTGAACGGGGAGGGCTGTGGCTGGACACATGGTTCATCTGCTGCTCGTTAATGCTCTGCCCTCAGCTCTGTACACTTCATACCCCAACTTCTTTGTGGGTCAAAGGAAGGTGGTGGTTAACTCTACCTTTAAAGAAAAAAAAAAAAAAGCTTAGCCCCCCC
>VXAA01001329.1:209430-300914 GCA_013399115.1 Anseranas semipalmata
ATGGCCAGTGTCTCCCTTTCCAACATTCCCCAGGTGAAAAGAGCTTGATGGACCATGGTATCTCCCCCAGCACAGATAGCTTCCAGATGAGGCGAAAAAGAAGAGTGAGACGGTGGGGATGGGAAAAGCCCACAAGGAACTGCCAACAGAGCAAGGACTCGTGGTTTAGACCAGAGTCTGAATCTTTCTGCAATGGTTCAGGGCCCTCCTTCAGGGTTTCAGCTTCATTTTGGCTCCTCTACAGATCCTTTGAGACCTTTTGAATCTTTAACTATAATTGGATATTGTTTCCATACCAACTCCTTTTCTACAGGAGAATCTCTGAAGAGGTGGTAGAACTCCTTCATTTACTTAAAACTGCACAAAATTTGGAGTTTATTTTAATTCCAGCATGGAAAACAGAACTTAAAAAAATTGCAGGGAAATTAAACTTTAATATTTTTGACATTCTACTTTATTTTTTTTCTTAAATAATAATTGAAATAAGCTTTTGAGATGATCACTTTCATATAAAAAAATTAAAATATTGAAATGGACTAACAACCATACTATTTTTTTTGTCATTTTCCCCCTATTTTGCATTTAAACCAAGGTGACAGAAGAAGTTTTGATCTTTTAAAGAAACATTTCCAGAAAGAAAAATTTTAGAAAATTAATGAAGAAATTATTCTGAGAATATAAGTGGGGACTCAACTTCATTGAAACCTGCAAGTTTAAAAAAATAAAAGCCCCAGATTAAGCCAAGGCCAAAGCAACACTCATTTTGGATTAGTCCTCTTGGGACAAAAGGCTTAAATTTACAAGAAAACTTTCTGTTTTCTGCATCTCGTGATGCTGTCTGCCTGGCAGAGATGGATGCCTACCACAGGCCCGTTACGCAGTTCCGTGTCTGTTGCTGTCCTTCGGGTCACTGCGGTCCTTACCTTCCCCCAAGAATTCTTGGGATCACCAATAGTGACTTTAGTTTGCTACACCCCAGCCCAGGGCCAGATCTGTGGTAAAGCTCCCTACGCAAAACTGCTGTGTCACAGTCAGATTCATGCTTTGTGTGGGAAAAGGAGGAAATGACAGAGAATAGACCTCTTCCCCAAAATAAACACAGCAGATAAGGATGAAAATCTCTGCGAGAAAAATCTTTCCTCAGCAACCCAGATTTGTAATAGGTCACATATGAGGAACCAAAGGAAATGCTGAACAGATAGGCGCTGGCATTATGAAGGCTTTCTAATAATGCTAGATATGCTACTTTTTTTCTTAGCTGCAATTTTATGCCTAAACATAACACTTCTTATGAGAGATGGGAGAAAGGAACTACAAAGCTGACAGCGTAAAGTACCACTGTGCCCAAAAGACTGGGAGATAAATGCACAAGGAGAGAAGAAAGCTGGTCTGGGGAGGAATTGTTCTAGAGCTCTCTGATGGGGACTGGTTAAACACTTCTGGGGCAGTTACACCCAATATCAGGTGTACGTACTATGGAAGTAACCATAACAACAGCCTCATATTTCTAAGGCACCTTCCTTCTAGATGGATCATTATTTATATAGCACTCGGATGTGGGCTAGATGTCCCCTATAGGAATTTACAATCTCATTTTATTCATGATGTTCAGTTACTGTGGTGAAAAGAGCCATTTATATCCAGAGACAGACAAGTAGTTAGAGTAGCAAACAACGGGGAGCTGCAGTGCAAGAAAAAGAAGACAAAAATCAGATCCCCAAGGGTTTTGTTCACTGAAAAGTTTGGGATGACTTTCTCCAGTTACAAAAAACACTTACTTTGGGAAGGGTTTATTGACTGAAAAGTTTGGGATGACTTTCTCCAGCTAAAAAAACACTTTGGGATTAAGAATGTGTCATGTTATACTTGATATCAGTGCAAGTCCTTCCTATGCCTATTCTTCATGTTCATACTCATTCCTCATATTCATATGCATTGAATCAAGCCTGATCCAGGGGACAACAACTTCCACAGCAATGCAGGACTGTGGTTATCTATACACCAAACTGAAGGAATACCTACAACACCGGTTCACAGAGCACTTCATCCCAAGTCCAGCCTTGGAGAACAAGACAGTTCAACAGAGACGGGAGAGCTGGTGGACCTGCTGCAGAGTGAAAGTGCCCACACTGCAGCTGGGTAAATGCCATCAAGGAGTCAAGGAAGGAAGATGCACTGGTCACAGTAAAGAAGTTAGCCCCGAACCACAGCTGACCAGTTGTACAACCCATCTGTAGCCCCCCTGGCGGAGCCTGAGCCCCTTCAGCCCACGTGTGGGGAGAGTGCACGATCCCAGGTGAGAGCGCAACAGGTCCCCTTACCCACAGCCATTCATGAACTATACAAGGGAAGAGAAAGAAGTGGTATTGCACCTAATGCTCAGGGTTGCTATTCCCCGCCTTGGAACTCTTGTTTTATGTTTCATTACTGACAATATCAAAGTTTCCCAAAGCTACCTGCAACAGAGTACAAGTAAAACATTTTCTCTTCTCTGTCTCCTGAAATGAATTATTTTTAACTGAGAAGGCTTATTGATGTGATAAGCATGAAAGAAAGAGTTACTCCTAATTACATCCCTATAAGCAAAGGAGGTTCGTGGCAAGCAGCAAAAATGCATGGGATTGGAAGGGCTACAATGAAAGATAGGGAAGGATCCTCCTCTCTGCTAAGAGCAGCTTAGTAGTAGCAGCAGGAAAAGTATTGAGAGAAAAAATCCTCCAGCAACAGGAGTAGCAGTGATTCACCACTCATCTTGCAGTTACTAGATTTGACGATGGCATGCAGGAGACCCCTCATCCATCAATTGTTTTTTGTCATCATCAGTCTGTCATGGTAATGGGATAGTGGTATTTGCAAGGCTGGTATACAGTAATGATTTCAAGTTAACGAATCAGACTTGGCATTAATTATTCTGTTATCCTCACAGAACGTCACTACGAAGAAGTTTTATTATCCCTCCTGTCAAATCTCCATCCTATTCCCATCAGCCCTCAGCCCCTCCTCACACTAGCTGTGCAGCTACAGGGCCCCGTGTAGCCAGGATCACATTGTTAACGCACATATATAATGAGCTACTCATAAGCACAGTATTACTCATGAGCATCACTTGAACCTATTTTGAGACAATCTATAAAGAAAAAAAGAGACTGTAGTTAACTGTGCAGATACAAGAGTAATATTTTTCAACTAAAATGAGATTCCATGACTTTAAATCCTGTAAGACAAAATATTTTTTCCCGACTAATGCTCTAACTTTGTTCTTTACACAAGCGTTGATTGTGTACATAAGATAATAAATGTTGGGAGAAAGTTCTTAGAATTGTTCATCTAGAATGAAAGGTGGACGTTTCCTAATCAAAATAACCATGCATAGAGAAACGAATGAAAAGAAAACAAACGCAGCCATTATCCACACTCAACTCCATGAACAAAGTGTGAGGCTGAGCCAAGCACTGGTATCAGTTTTCTTTGCCTAATGAAAAGGTTTTCCGAGATGTAGTCCTTTCTGCTTCACTGTGGATTGACAATACATTCTGACCTAATGGATGCTGATTACTGTTTCCATTATGCAAGGCTGACAGAAGCGATATTTCTTCAAACCACAACCTGTTGCTGAGCACTGAACTATCGTAGTGTGAACTGTACGACAAAGGCCTTTTCATATCACACATTCCTCGTGTGGCTTTGAGCCACTACAAGTCCTCTCACATGGCAGTAGGAAGACCCGTGAGGCTGTCCTGCCATCACAGCTGGGACACCACTCAGGAGGAAAAACAGCACCATCTGGAAGTCTTGGTTCAGCATAAACCAAATGAGAAACATGCTACACTTTGGTTCTCTTAATAAGACAGAAATGAAGCAAGTGCCACAAAAGTGAGATTAACCAGGTAGGAAGTCCTCAGCTCCTCCTGCTCTCCCCAGGACTCCAGCTGAACACTACCAGAACCGGCACAAGAAAACACATCCTTCTTGCAAAACAGAGGAGAAAAATTTAAACAGCATTCATGTGTAAGCCCTGTCTCTACCCAACAGCTATTTTTATTTGGAGGATTTGGGAACTTACCAAAGCAGGGGCAGAGCCCAGGCTGCATGAGCTGGGCCCATTCTCAGGGGCATTGTGCCCAGCTCCACCACAGGCTCCTCTCAAAGCAGCTTATGTGCTTTGCACCTGTCGATCACATACATCGGGGATCTTTTCACCATTTACATTTCGTAGCCTAACAGCTAAGGCTAATTCGCCCAAGCTCCAATAGCACACTACAGGCTCATTTTGCTAGGTGCAGTACAGGCTGTGTTTCCTGAGGCATGTCTGATATCCCTTCCCACCACAACACGTTACCCTAACCAACGCAGGGTGCAGTGAACCTACAGGAGCACGCGAGGCAGACCGGCTGTGCAGTGTCTGACGCGCTGTTCAGTTACCAGCTGTTAAACAGCAACGTGTCCTGGGCACCAGGAGGCTCCTGGGCTTTGAAGAGAAGTAAGAAATGAGGAAAAAGTGAATGGCAAGTGCTCAAATTACAAGCGTGGGGAATGGCTTGGAAGAAGGCAGGGTGAATAAGGGAGATTAAAGGTGGAAAGCTAGGTACAAGAGGCAGAAGAAAGAGTATTCACTGGGGAGTGGGGTATTCACCATCTCCGTGTCTGAGCCATCACCACGGTAGCAGCTCTAAAGCTAATTGGTGTTTTACCTCCCTCTGGGTTTCAGCATCCCCGTGCCTGGCAGCCATTTCAGGAGACCCTCCTGAAGTGCTTTGCTTTACCCCTGTGATCAGTGTCACTACAGTTTGTGGGAATCCTTGATGTCCGCTAAATTAGACACATCCTTGCTAAACTGACTGTGAAACACAGTTGTGCCTGTGGAGCCTCAGGAAAAAAGAAAAAAGTTAATACCAAAATAAAGGAAGCTTTTTCCAAAGAATATTAAAGAACTAACATGGCTTTCACATGCTGGGTGGGGAGGTCTGAGTCAGCGCAAGGAAACGGTTGCCTCTCTCCACCACCTCAAGCCGCTCACAGCAGCACCGAGCACCTCTGAACAAATCTTCTCCCAGAGAGAGAAGAGGAGCAGCTAAAATATCTTCCTGAGTTTTTTGTGCATGCATTTGCTCCCTGTTTGCCTTATATTCACTCTAGCTACCTGCCATCAGAAAAAATGTTGCAGCAAGCAGCATGGCACAGCCAGCCCCGCACCCTGCGTGCCAGGCTGCGGCTCCCTCACCCACCAGTCCCCGGTTGCTCTGGTGGCCTCCAGTCCCGCTGACTGTGAGGAGGGCAAAACTTCTGTGCTTGCTGGGAGGTTTTCTCCCTTCACTTCTGTTGTGCCTAGGGCTTCAGCTGCCAAATGGCCGGTTGCTGGGTGACTGGGATTTTGTTCAGCTGCACCAAGAGCAAAGCCGTTTGCTGCTTTTAAGATAGTAACTAGAGGAAGGGGAAAAAAATGACAACATTGCTGAATGTGCCCATTCTGCAGGAAACCTAATTGCTGGCATGGTGCCACCAAATGCACTACAACTGCAGCAGCTCAAGGTGGGGCAGAAACCCATGAAAAGCCACTCAGCAATCAGCTGCCAGCACAAACACGTTACTCACGCTCTCATGTTTTTATTTTTGTGGGGACCAATACAGGTATATATTTCTATATCTCCATGAACTACAAGTTTCCAGCACCGGGTTGATGTTGCAGGTAATCCACTTTCACACCAGTGACAATGCAGTGACAAGAGGCCGCTGCCCTGAGCTGGCCCAACACAAGCGACTCGTGCTTTCCTACAACTGCACGCAGCAGGCTGCTAGAGGCGACGGCATCCCGCCCGTACCACTCGGTGCGAGTTATTCCATCGCCCCGCTTCCTTCCCTGCAGGCACCCGGTGTGTCCCCTCTGCCCAGCACCTCCTCTGGTGGCTGCAGCCAGCCAGCCAGCCCTGCCCAGGCCCACCGGGGTGGACCTTCCCTTGCCAGGCAGCCCTGAGATGCAGGGGTTTGCCTGACGGTGCTGCATCGCAGCCTCCTGAGGAGCCACGTCACGGCACTCGTGATCACTGGGACAACGTTCAGAGTACAAAGGTTTCCTATTTGACTTCAAAACCCTGTGTGGGTGAATGAGAGGGGCAACTCTTTTTAGTTCTCTTTTGCTATGCAAGATAATTCTGGTGTATCTTGCACATCTTTGATGAATCCCTGTCTACTGGCTGGCTTTCCTACATAGGATACTTCTGTTTATGCTTACCAGCTTAACTGATGTGCAGGACAAATAGTTTGGATTGTGAATTATTCAGAGTGCTGTACAGGGTGAATATGAATTTTGTTTGCTATTCTTGAGCTACTAAGATGCTACATGTGTAGGAAACAGCAACAGATACATACAACGGATGCCTACTGCATAAGTATGCCTCGCCATCACTGTGCAAAACTGCACGCTCTTTTAAAACTGATTGATTGTGGCTCATGCCACCTGGATGTCTTTGCCAATGGAAACTGTGCTCACAAAACAATTCCAAAAGGCATGCAGCCATACTGGCATTTGCATATTTGTATGCTTCACTGAAAAGAGTCTGCTGTGTGCTGTGGCTTATTTTCCAGGCAACGGTAAGTCATTTTTTCCTAGTTCTTCAGTTTGCAGCAACTTCCTTCTCCTTCAATTCCCTACAGTTTTCTGTGAGCACTGCTGCTGCAATACTTTTCCATTTAGATGAAAAAATAAGTTGCACAGCCCCTTGGAAACTGTTACCACAGGTATTCAGGAAATAGCTGGCAAGAAGAATGCTGTGGTTCATATTCCCTCCGGGCAAGCACAAGATTGGCACCATGCATAACCAGGCCAAAAAACTCATAAATACAGATGAAAAGAAAATTCAGCATAATCCTTTTCCAAAGCTGATCCTTAGTACATCTCTGAGTTGACAGGCTGTGTACATGCCTGGCTGCCTGCTGACATTATAATGGCTGATAAGACTTTGGCAAATTAGTAGCAGGGAATGATCAAGCGAAACAGTTTTTGCCTCCGTGAAGCATCCTTAGCTGTGCCCAAAATAGACCTCCAGTTGCATCTCACATAACCCTAGCAGAAAATTTCACCACCTAAAAGCTGCACTGCAGCAACCTCTGAAACAGAGCTGGAAAGAACGTTGTGCCCACAGAGAATACTGGCTTAATGAGACAAAACCGTTTTGCAGAAAGATGTTGATTACAGCAACAAGACAAATCAGCAGTGTATAGTGGAAACACACTGGGTATCTTGTGTACTAGATGCCAGCAACCCACCTGCCAGGCTGACTGCCCACCAGTCTGGGAGCCCCACCTTCCAAAATCCCATTTTCTTTCATTTCTTCATAAATCAGGCTGTAGATCCCGGACACTGAATGCTGCCTGGTCTCTGGTTATGCAGGAGTTTCCCCAACACTTCATAGCAGCCTGTTTTCCTACCCCACCTCCCCCCGCCCCCAAAATGCAAGTTTCAGATAGGAATTCCAGCTTCTAGCTGGGTGTATTTGAGAACAACAGCCAGATCCTTGTTTGCTGTAGATGCCCATATCTCCATGGGAGACAAGGTTAACATCTGACTAAAGGCCTACTGTATTGGGTTTCAGATAGCAGTGTAATCTGACTTCCACTTCAGCCCCAGCTGCCACGATTTGGGGATCTTTGGATAGAAACTATGTATTTAAATTTCCTTCAGTACAGTGCTTGGCTTTTAACCATAGCCTTCTGTGAAAAATCCAAGCACTCGCAGGCTGCATGATTTCTTTTGTCACATATTACTTTAAATATCTATTGCTTGTCATTGCCTCTCTTGGGTCTCTGTAGAAACATTTCTAATGATGCTACCCAAAAAGCAAGTTAGTACAAACCCATACAAGTCTATTAGCCTCTAAGTGGTCATGCTGACTTAAATGGAAAGATTCCAGCTGACTTCATGGGAAGCTGAATCAGGTCAGTAATAAAGGTTGCAAATTCAGGTCTGGTTCAATCACAGAGAAGTTCAGACACTTGTCTAGATCCGTTGATTATGTGAAATCATCAAGACTTCAGCACTTTGCTAGAGCAAATGCCACCATAACAGTCTTGAACGTGAGGATACTGCAAGAATAAACCTTCACGTGACACGGCCGCTACACTGAGGATTGAAACAAAAAAGGCACAAAAAAAAGGGGGGGGGCGGGGGGGGAGGATGCTCCTCACTGCTTTCTCAGGGGGTAGCCTTGGTCCAAATCATGATCTATCTTAGATCTATCTTAACCATGTGTTATTAGTTATGTGTCTGTTGCAATCAGCTCCTTTTCTCAACAAAAGGCTTCTGCTCCCTTATTAACAATGGTTCATTGCTGCATAGGTAGATGCAGAATGAGAAAGGCATATGAAATAAAGAACAAGGCCCCCTGGATTTTCGTGTTCTACCTACAGTACAGGACAAGAATAAGGAGGCATTTCATGAAATTAGAAAGTCTTTAAAGTCTGATATGGATTAAAGGAAAGACTTTTCCTATTTGAACATAGTTTATAACCAGCCTGTGAAATTAACTGCTGCCTACTCAGACCTGAGGAAGAACAAGATTTTTTTTTTTTTTTTTTTTTAAAACGTGGAATCTAGCCATATTCATTCCCTCAAAGCACATTTTGAAATAAAGTAGTAAGGGAACGTTTTAGTTAAAAGAACAAGATGAAACAGGAGGTATTGGTCTACACAAGGCCCTTATGAGAGCTGTTGTTTGTTCTCTGGCTGGATTAGGCTTAATGCTCTTAAAAGAAGGAGGCTTAGAAACGGATGCTTGAGAAGGAGCTGGAGACAAGAAAACTAGCGAAGAAAAAGGGAGAGGCCAAAGAAGGAGGATTGAGTTGCAGAGTCAAGCAGCTGAAGACCATCAAAAGTCTGGGGGGATTTCTGGAGTAGGATGGGCAGTTCTGTTTATCCCACGACAGGAATGATATCTGGGGCAAGTCAGCAATGCCTTGCCGAACAGAGGCACATCAGCAACAACAGCACAAGCAGCACTGAGCTGGCAGTGCCTGCCCCAGCCTGGGCAGGGGGGACGGGAGAGCTGGGTGCTGAGCCCCTGCCCGCCAGAACACAACCAGGTAGCTCTGGAAGCAGGGCAGCTGCTTGCAAGGCACAGAGCCCAAGCTCCGCACTGCTCTGTGGGTTGCAGTCTGCCACACAAACCCATCGGTGCAGCCTTTGTTACTCGGGGAACTGCACTGAGCTCTATTCCATGGTGCCAAGCATCTTTCACTAGGAAAACCTAAGGTGGTCTGATCCTCTCCCATATTCCAATAATAAAGTTACTTCCAGATCATCTTGCAAGCTTGTTTCTGTGCCTATGAATTCCCAGTAGTGACTTCTACTTTCTCTGGAGCCTCTCCTGACAGCACTGCTGGTCACAACCCAGGTCTGGTCTCTCTGCAGAAATAGCAGTAGGACAATACAAAGACCATGATGAACTTCTGCACCAGCTCCTTTTTGTAAGGCAAAAACAACATAGGGTATATTACTCAAAGATTCAAAAGCTCATTGCAGTAGCCTATGGTCCACTGGCAAAATTAAAAGTGATAAGGGATGTTAATCTTCATGCTCCAGGGTATAAACTAATTACCATCTGGAGTCAAGAAGCAGCTTTCCTCTTTATACTGATAGAGCCTTTTACTGTTGCCTTGGAAAATGATGAGTTTGGAAGAGGTTGTTCCTCTCTCTGATGCATTGACCTTTGTCAAAGACTGAATTCGTAGCTCCTGGATCAATGGCCTATTTTAGGATGACATTCCTGTGTTGATATATCACCTTCCATTCAAATACAGCCATCTGATTTAACAGCCATTAGCAAGGTAATGCCCCAGAGCCTTGTATTTGTCAAACTGTTTGTTTACCCTTTTTATTCCAGAGATTAGTGCAATCTTACACGCAAAGTGCAAGCAAGCACATCCATTGCTCCCTAACTCGCCTTTCACCTGAAAGGCTGGCGTTCCCTCCATGCCTCTTGGAGGCAGCAGTAATGGTGACGCTCGTACAGACCTAAGCCTTTTATCAATGAGCAGCGTGGCACGTCTATTTGCTTGAGCCCTCGCCGACACCCACAGCCTCTGTAATTCAGTCTGACAGATTGAGGCCATGTTCCAGATCTCACAAAAGAAGCAGAGGCGGGTATTGATTTTTCTGTTATTGTTGGTGATTTGCTGCTTCATTCCTCTAACAAATGTAAAAAAAAAATATATAGTAAACAGGAAGGTCACAGCTGCAGGTTGGCAGAGCACACAGAGCTCTTTCCCCTGTTATCCTCTTCTGTCTCCATCTTTCTGATTCAGTAGGCATGCTCCACAGACCTTGAGCAACAACAGTGGATAAATATGAAGTAATAGCCATGATGATGCTAACAGCCCAGAGGGACTGCAGGGGGAGTCTGGTTCCAGCCACGTTCCACATTGCAACTTTGAGTAACGCTCCTGAATCACAATTCAGAATAATGGTTGTACTGCTGTCTTCTCCTGCACTAACTCTGGTGTGGAGATAGCCTCCAAGTCATATGGAAATCAGGCCCCTCAGCTTGCTGTGCTCAGTCTTAACCCTAACTGACCTTGGGTGTCCAGTCATTGACATCCCAAGGCTCTGCAGAAGAGCCCAGGCCCACAATGAGTGCAGATCCTGCCATGCATGTGTCAAATGCTGCTGGTCACATACCTCACTTCTCCAAGCACCACGTGGATGTCTCATCTCAGGTACATACCTCCCCTCACATCTGCAACACTTGTTTAGCAAGGCGCACGTCTTGCAGCACCAGAGTCCTGATGCATATAGTTGCAAAGGTACCAATTTCCCAGTAAAATCAACAGAACTTCATCATCTAGGCCCTTTCCATAATGACTTATATTGGTCTCTGTGCTTTTAGAAGCTTTCTAATCTCCAAGCATACCAAAGTAAACGAAAGAAACATTTATGGGTCTACTGCTTCCATTATACACCATCTCAAAATGCCCAGGCTTTCCTCTTTTCCAGCTAGTTTAGGATAGAAGAGGGGCACATATTCTGGTCTGGGCTTCTGGACAGAGCATGCTGCCATGTGTTAAAATAAGCCATTTGTAGTAAACTTAGGATAAATTCAGGACTTAGCTGTCTTAGAAAACGCTCACTGCTCTCTTGTGCTTGGCACTGTGTTAAAAAAACAGTTACAGTTGCTCGGGTTTCTGTTTGTTTCTTGGATGGGTGGATGGACTGCTCCCACATAACCTAGGCAGATCAACAGAAACAAAACCTCAGGCACTTAACTGGTATGCTGATGCCTCCAATGTAAATACAAAATATATAAGGGATTTTTCTCTTAGCAGCCTTTAAGTAATATCTTTGTACTGTGAACGGAGCCATTTTCACTATCACAGGGCTTTGACAACTAGCTTCCTACGCAGTTTGTCACGCTGAGTGCCACTAATACTGTCTGAATACTGATATCGTTCATGACTTTTTGTTATGTCTCAAGTAAAGATTTTATGTATTTAATTTAGCAAAGACATTGATCAGTGGACATAAATCTTTGGAGAGGCTACTGATAAAAACTCCTTTAATATCACACTGATGTCTGTGCTATGTTAGGCTTCAATAATATTTACATTTTATCCTTTTTATGAGCTCAGTGGCGTTGCAGTGATGGTCCTCAAAGATTTTTGAAAAACCACAGTAATCTCCTGGGGACCCTGGCATAAATCTGGAGTAAGCTTGTTACTTCTGGTAGAGATACTTGTGCATGACCAGGGATTGTGTCATACCTATGATTACCAGCAAGGAGAAATACCAGCATCTAGCTTACCGCATGTCCTCGTCCTGTCTCTTTCAAATCCTTGGATTGTTTGCAAAAAGAAGTACTTTCCCTTTTCCAGCTGTGATGTCAGTGCTGTGCAATACTTTGTTACGAGACTGGCTCACAAGGAGCTCTGCCAGAGGATGGGCCAGCAAAAAAGAAACCTGCTCCTGCACGGGTCACTGGTCAGAGAGGGGGAAGCAGGCCCACCAAAATCAGCAGAGATCTCTATTGCTTTTGCTCCTGGCATTGCTAGCTTTCATTTCATCTTATGCAGCCTTGCTCCCATCAGCTGGCTTCACGAGAGCACGAGGGCATGTCCCTTTATGGCCATTTTCCAGTGGGGAGTTTGCAGCATGGGCTGCACAGGGCAGCTGCGGGCTAAACAAACACGCTTCAGCTGGCAAACACTGAGCTGCCAGTGGTCTGCTTTTACCAGCTAAAGCCCTATCTATTCTACTGGCTTTATTTTTAAAAGTCAAAACAAAACAAACAAACAAACGCGATGCCTTCAAGGAGGTAAATCACTGCTTGTGCTGGCCCTGAAGATCTGTGCTCCCAGGCAGGCTGGACTTTGAAAGGTGCGAGGTTTAATTCCCATAGTGCCACTGCATTTCTGCTTTACACACCCTGGCCTGGAGGTGATACCAGGGGTGGGCACACACTGCTTCACCCCTTAGAGATGCTGACACGTCGGTGGATGCCCTTATTAGCAGTCCTGCAGTCCCACTGCCAGGGAAGATGCGAGTGCTCGCTGTTCCCATTAGCACCGTGCCAGGAGGTCACAGCAAAGGCTGAAGGGAGTAGGATCACAGCGTGGGTGTAAGCACAAGCAGATAGTCCCAGCACTGCTGTGTTTGGCCAAAATATTAAAGGAGAGAAAGATGAGAGCAAAAATGGAGGCAGAGATAGCTGAAGTGATTAGCCCAAGGTCAAAGAAAATCTCTTTGCTAGAGCTGGAAACACGGCTCTAACCCTCTGAGCGGCTTTCCCATAAAGGGAACACATGCCTATTTTGACAGTATTTTATTTGTGTACATTTATAATAGTGAACTTGTCATGGTAAATCGCTGTGCGCAACTTGGTCCTATTTTGAATATTCCTTCTTCACAATATGCAAGAAGTCTAGTAGGAATGCCTTACGTTATTCATGTTACACCTCAGGGGCAAGATAAATAATACATAAATTGGATGAACACCCAGGCGCATTAATGGGAAAGGCTATGCAACTTCAACTACCCTATGAACTTTTCCATTTTCCTCACAGAAATTGTTTCTGTCGATACTTTGATTTAAATTGGTCGGAAAGGAAGGAAGGAGGAAAGTTTAATCAGAAGGCTGTCAACAAACTGTGCTCACTTAAGAATTAGTGGACAGTGCCACTACTTGCAGCTTGGTATACTATATATCTTTCCTACAGGTAAATTGTTCTGGGGGTTATTTGGAAAAAAAATTCCTCACCATATTTAATTTTTTTTTAAACTTTGTTTTGGAAAAAAGTTTGGTAGATTTTCTTTTGTTGAAGTTTTTGCTGTGTAATTTTACAAGAAGTAAAAACCTTAAACTCCTACAAAATAATATTTGTTTTATGATAATTGGAAATAATGCAATGTGCCCTAGCTTGGGAGACTCAGAGTTAGCTGTTTTGAAAAGTTATGCTAACAGAAATAAGGAAAACTATGGAAACTTCTGCTGCTGTAATAGATACAAGCCCCTGCCACCCTATTAATTAAGCAGCTGAA
Organism: Anseranas semipalmata; assembly: GCA_013399115.1. Classification (NCBI taxonomy): domain Eukaryota; kingdom Metazoa; phylum Chordata; class Aves; order Anseriformes; family Anseranatidae; genus Anseranas; species Anseranas semipalmata. Next base: position 222,953 of record VXAA01001329.1, read on the forward strand.
GGCAGCTGAAGAGCTGTCAGTTCTGCCGTTCAGTTTCACCATCCTCAGCAGTTCCCACCCTCTCTCCCACCATGATCCCTTGTTACCTTCAGCCCTTACATCATGAGCTCTGTGGAACAAGGGCTTGTCTTTGTTTAGCTTCTGTAACATCTCCTATTCCTAATGCGATTAACAGTAACACCACAGCAACACAAACCCTCAGATGCTGCCCAGCTTGATAGCTAAGCAAACATTCATCATCATCTTTGCAGTCTGTTGAGATTTAGGAGTTTAAGCTAGAAGAGACCGTTATATCACCCAGCAAAGGCTAATTTTAGCCTCCATAGGCTCATATCCACCCTCCAGAAAAAAATCTGCTCTTCCCATCAGATGCAGGAGAGCAGCAGTCCTAATCCAGTGTCCTTTCCTCTCTAACACAATATGCCCCATACCAAGCTCAACACCTTGGGATCTGTGGCGTTCATTAATAACCCATTTTTATGGTGGATAAAAACCACTGATCCTTCAGTGAGGTACTTTGTGAAGCTCACCTGTATCTTTCTACTGTTGGCAAGATCTTATCTGCCAGCAATAGAATCCAGCCAGGGGTGTAGGAAAATATTGCTCATCATGGTTTAGTAGAGATTTGTTGACCTACGGAGGGCTTTCTTTCCTAGAGGAGATTATGAACTCTTGTTAAGATATGAGAAGGGGTGCAGAACGGCAGCAGTGCCAGCCACATTGACTGGCTTGGTAACAGCATCAGTTACAACACGGGACGAACCTATTCCAGGAGTGGCGGCAGCTGCTTGGCAGCCTGATAATGGGGGCAGCAGGCTACTTTGGGTAAGTGGTCTTCAACAGCATTCCTACGTTGCAGTTGCGTTGCTGGAACTTAAAGCTGTTGAGCAAGGCCATGCTCCCCTGACACAAAACTTTCCAACCAATGAAGAGAAATCTTTGCTCCCACTGTTGAGGCAGTAAATCGAGCAGTTCAGCTGGGAACATAAGAACGTGACATACAGAAGAACCAAGTTGCTGGTATTCCTGGCATCCGGGGGCAAAAAGCATCAGCCTAAAATCCTTGTAGTCAAAGGACTGCTGATAACTTGCATCTTGAAAGCCTGAACTATTGCAGACAGTATTAAATGGCTGTTCTGTGAAAGTACTAGAAACAAGCCAGCAGCACAGTGCCAGCAAAGGAGTGCGGTGGCTGTTGCTAGAAGGATGTTACTTTATTTGTGCCTCAGACGTCACAAGTTTGGAGACAGAGGACAGCAGAAAGCATCATGTCTGGAATGGTCACATCATTTAATTGTACAATTATATATTGAAGACTGCACAGGTTCTTCTAATTGAAAATTAGGTTGTTTGTTTTAATCAAAAAAAACTAATTCAAGGTCAATAGTAAATATCTGCAATATTGCACGAAGCAGAACAGAGGGAGAAAGCTTGCCCAGAACACAAAAAGCATTAGAACAGGAAGCAAATTAAGAAGTGCTATAAATTGATGGTGTTAAAGCCTGGGGAACAGTAAACGATGAACACTCCAGTCAGTTACAGAAAGACTTAGATCATTTAGAAGCTAATGGCAAAGACTGTTCAAGCTGACAAACACAGAATAATGAGGACTTTCAAGTATCTTATACTCTCTGTGCATCTTAAAATGCACAGATTAAAAAGGTAAGGAAATCCAAACAGGCAATCTAAGGGTGGCTGTTTTTGTTTGTTTTTCTTTTCTAGAAAGAGAAGGCAAAATGCCAAATCTTTCTTGGGTACAACTGTGTTAAGTGTGTGCCCTTACACTGGGAAGAAATTTGGCCAAAACAGTAAAGTTGTCTACTATGTATCATAAAATCTAAGGAGAACAGCAAGAGTAATTTAGAAGGAAATAATATGAAATCAACAGAAATAGGCATTCTGGCCAGATACATATTCCTGAAATTAAAATCAACATTTGAATTCCTTTGCAAAGCTGGCCGTCAAGCACTTAAAAGTCAGGCTTCATTTAGAAGTCAACATACTTAGAGACCACGTGCTTAAATCATCATTTACAGAGACTAAGAGTCCCAAGTAGCGTTTTGGAAAATACCACTTGGTGCCCAAACACAATACGATACCAAAGCCATACCAATCACATCCTCCTGTTCATTCTGCCAGGCCACAGTTCAAATTTAAACACACTCTATATTAATGTTCAAAGCTTACAACACACTGGAGCAATGCATTTCTACCGTTATCAGTCTAGTGTTTAATTAGGCGATCTTTTAATTAGGTGATCTAATCTTTCGCTCATGTCCTGAAATCATGTTTCTTCCAAAATGAGACCGCTGACATACAGCTCCCAGCAGATCCTCACTATTACACAGCTCTTCCAAGAACATCAAGACCAGAGTTTCTTTTTCCACACTGGAGCTGTTCAGCCGAAATAAAAAGGTACTATTTTCACAGTATCTTTTGCACTGTTAAGTCCTACTCTGGAACCAATTCACACTTCTCCAAGCTGACCAGACTACAGCTACATTTTAGAAAGGTGTTCAGTGTCATCTCTGAACATTTCCAATGCCTCATTAAACGCACTAAACCAAGAATGCCACATTTCCACTCTCACAGCCATTGCTGGCCTCTAAGCAGTACAATGCCAGCAGTTCGATACAACTAAAACAGCGGTTGGTTGCCATATATTAAATAACATTGGCTACAAATTTTACTGAGCTCCTACAGCATCGTGTACTAATTACTTGGCCAACAAACATCATTAAACTTTTTAATAATCTTGTAGCATTTGGAAAACATACTGTTCAATGAATGCCTTATTAAATATAATTTAAGCATTTCTTTGAGATTTGTAATTCTAAGGGTGAGCACACATTTTATTACAAGGTATGAAAAAAAAATCGAATACAGTAAGTGATTAGAAGACACCAGAAGCATTAAAATAAAAAATAATAAAAAAAAAGAAAGAGTCAAGCAGACTTACTTGAACATTCTGGAAAACAGTGCTGAAAATTGTCTGGACATGGAGTTTACAGCCATTTTAAAGGCTGGGCAGTTTCAGAATGACATCTGTAGGTGCTTCGTGACCAGCAGATCTGTGTTGCCATGGGAGAACATAAATACCTGCAAATGACAAAGAGAAAACAAAGCTCTTATCAGTTAGAGACAGGGCAATTTTTTGAGGATTTCATGCTCCTTTAGTTACAGCCTTCCAGGTACGGAAGGGACAGAGAAAAGCCTGCGCTGAAGTCATGGAGGTAGCTATTTCCCAGCTGTTGGTCAGCTTGCCTTGATTACGTGGATGAGAAAACTTGAATCAGAAGAGGGATAATTGAATAAGCCACCTCGTGTTCAGGACAAATTGACAAGAAAGGGTTGTAGTAATGGATGTAAAGAATGACTGGCCATAGAATGATAGATTAAAAATAAGAGGAAAAGAGAAGCTCAAAATGTAATTCTTACTGAGGCTTCAAAATTCACCAAAGGCATGAAATAAATACACATAATAATGTCTTGTTCCAATTTAAAAGTGAGTCATTGGAGAAAAGATTAAAAATTAAAGCCACATATTGAAATGGAGAGAGAGAGAGAACAAGTAGATTTTATGGATGCGTTCAAGAGGGGAGAATTGTACTAAAAATACAAGAAAATTAAATAGGCTAAGTATGTAACTACTGCTACCACATCATAGTTAGAAACCCCATTGAATTCAGCAGTGCCCGCTCCCCCCCCATATGAAAAAGATGCATTTCCCAACTGTTGGATCACGTTCTGTTACCACACACTGGCCTTAATACCACTCAGTTTACTCTAACCTGTCAGCTCCAGTAACTGTATATCTGGACGGGTACAACCCAGAGCACCCCAAATGCTTAATATATCTTTTTGCCATTGAGATGCAGCCAGCACTTCCAGGAAAGCGTGAAATGCCACGCAAAGATCCTATGCTCAAAAGAGTACGTCAGAAAACTAATAATTTTTCCATAAAGAAATTACAAGAACAAAATTCTCAATTATGCTTTTTAAATGTGAAAAACTATTTTTTCCCCACTGGGAGACTGAAAAACATTTAAAAACTTTTCTACATTTGCTTTTTAGTCAAAAAGTTTTGGCCAGTTCCACTCTAACAGAAGCACAGAAATGAAAGTTGAAACAAAAACATTAACCAACAGCCCAGGCTGCCCCTGGTGTTCGGCCTCTAACCCAGGATCTGACCTTACCGCATGGAAAATATTATCTGTTAAGAAACATCCACACAAAGGACTTATTTGCAATATCTTGTCCAGGTAACCCACACCCAACAGCCTCACAATAGTTTGATTTATGAGCTTCAGAAAGCTGACGGAATGCCTTTTGAACATATTCGAACTGGTGCAAGTCTGGCTGAAATCAATAGGCAGCATTCATTTAGCGGGAGGTTGAATTCACGCCAGTTCTGACTGAGCTGAAGGTCGAACAAACAGATATTTCAAGCTTAACGTTTGGGAAAATCAATTCACTTTTCATATGCATCTCTAAAATTAAATCTTTAGTTCCGGGAGCCAAGAGCAGGAGCTGTAGCTCGACAGTGACTGGGCAGTGTTGGTAACATGAAGTTCCTCTCTGTGGCTGTAAGAGATGATGCCATCAATGGCTAAGCACAGATGTAACAGGCTCTGTGGTTTCCCAGATATCCAAGGTTTTCCAACCAGTGCGACAGCTTTTGGAGGAAAGGAAGAGAGGTGTTATGTCCTGTATCAGATTTGCAAGCCGTGGGTACACCTCTGTGCATGAAACTGAGTTTCGTACTACTGCTGCATCGGTGTGGAAGAGGCCAGAGCACCTCAACCCAGCGCTTATGCTGGAGGAGGAGCAAGGGCTCCCCCGGGAGCACCGTGACTGTCCCTTCCTCGGCACACTGTCCCTCTTCCTCCTCCCTTCCCTCTGCCTGCTTTCAGGGCTGCCATGAAGCCTTGAGCCATCTCTGCTCAAAGGCAGTCAGCTTTTTGGGGTAGCGATGGGTTTTCCTCTCCATTCAGTACCTTGTCACCATCAACCAGAAATAAGTGACCATCACGTACGAAGCTCTGGCTGCTGGTTCTTCTTCACCTTGCATTAGTACATGCACACAGGAGGGGCAGCCCTTGCCCTGGAGGGTTTACCATCCGAATAGCAAGGAATGGGGATGAAAAAGCACAAGTGCCTGGCACCTCACCCCTGGCAGTGGGTCCGTGCAGAGAGCAAACATGTCCCTGGAAGCCACGCTGGTCCCCTAGCCCCTGACATACACTTTCCACTCAGCACAGAGAGGAAAACGTGACCTCCCGCTTCAAAGAAAAATCCTTCCTAATTATGACGGCCTGAAATTCCTCAGCAAAGAAGCATTTTTTTGAAGCTGGGCCAGGTATGGAGGACAAAAGCAAACGGGCATACACAGTAATTGTTCCCAGAACAAGTTTCTCCGAATGATCCAATTTTTATGCTATTTATCTGTGCAAGAAGGAAAATACAGCTCACCTGAGTAGATTATAGTGTTGCTGATGGATTAAGATTTAAAGCAAGTCTTGTCATCTTTTATTAGGCATAACATTAGAACACAGTGGTAAAGCATAAACTGCATCATTGCTAGGTAACATCAGACTTTTCAATTATTATTACTCCAGTCATCATCGTGCTGGCACATGTAGAGATTTAAAAGTCAAATACCATAATTATACCTACAGGAGGAGTGTATGGAGGAGAGCCCATACAGGGTTCATAGGTACACACTCCTTGCAGGTTTGGTTTCTATACGGCAATTTTTTTTATTTTTTTATTTTTAAGGCAGCACAGCAATGCTTCTGTCATTCAGACTTACTTTACCTTTTTGCCATTGTAAATATTCAAAGCAAGACAGCCAAGTCTAGGTTTTTAGGTTGTCTTCTTTTGTCTCATTTATTTTAGAAATCCTCATGACTGTACACTGATATCTGCCTCATGGAGACTCAAGTTTGGGGTGATGAAGGGAGAAACCTTTGTTACCAGTCAAGTACCACTGGTTACAATGCAACGACTATGCTTGAATGAAATTCAAGTCAAGAAATTGTTGGAAATCAATTAAGCCATTTCATTGAATTTCTGAAATTTTGGAAATGTCTGTGTTTGTGTGTAAATTTAAGCCTGATAATGCCAAACACAGGGGTTGCATCTGAGACACAAAAGCGGGTAAATAATTTTTTCCCCATCTTCCAAGACCAGCAATTCTGCCCAAAGCCTGATCCCCAAATGTAGTTATTTCCAGAACAGAGAAGTATATCTCTTTCAGTAGGTTGTAATGCTTTGTTTCCTCCTGTCACTTCACAATTTTAAAGCAGTATTTTATTGGTGTTTATCATGATTTAATGGTGCAATCACTTGCTTAATATTTTGCTACCTGAAAATAATTATTTCTCCATCAAAGCAGTTATGTTCTGGTTAATAACTACTGTTAATAACACTTATGTTTCAATGAACCTTCACTGCATCAAAAAAATCCTGTTATATTGCTTTTCTCCCTTCTAGCCTTGACATGTTTTGGTTATAAAAAGCAGAGTAAAAGTACAAAGTTTTAAGTTTTAAGTCTCCCACTAACCTTAATTGTCTAATAGTGCTGTGCTTCAGGTATTTTTCAAAAACACAAATTAAGGTAAGAATTATTTCATGTTTCATTTACTTATAATGCCACAGTGCTAGCCAATGCTCTTGACATTCACAATGCAAAATTGCTTCAGTATCAGAAAGGTAAAAGGCTCATTGAGAACATCCTGGCTCATGTAACTTCAATTGCATCCAGCAGAGAATTAGCTGGTAGCTACTGTCATTATGCAAGATCTAAACAAACGCAAATGAAAGCAGAATCTAACCCAAGGTTACAGCTCTCACAATCTATGAGAAAAGACCTTGCTTCAAATGCCAGAGTTGTCTTAAATTTTGTTTAGTCCATGCAAAGAAAAAAAAGAGCCTAGACCTAAACACACCCAGACCATCAACTTTCAAAATCCACTCCCCTAGTTTCTAACTGGAAATATCAGAAAGCCCCTGCTTGGGGATAGCCTACGCACTGGTTCAGCTCCCCATTGCTGTGGGGACACGTGTGCCGAATAAAAATTGTCATCTGCTGGCAGCGGGCAAATGCCTTCCAGCATAATGTGATGACCTCCTGGCTCCTAGGAGATGGTTCTCCTGCCCAGGGAACAGCGTTCTCTGAGGAGGGGAAACGTTGTCCACTAAAGAAACAAGGATGAGCCCTGTAGTAGCACTGACTAAAGTAACTGAATTTGGCAACGACTCCTGGTTTACAATTTGGAAATCCAGTAGGAGAAAGTGGAAATCAATAATGTTGAATATTTCAGAGTCCTGAAAAAAACTTCTGAATTTAGCGGAGCCTAAATTACACTGGGGTGTGTTTATCCATAATAGCACTTTTTCCCCCCATCTGCAGGGAAAGGCTGCGCTAATTTTGCTTATTTAACAAGTTACAGGAAGCCCTACATACCACACCCTACATCGGTGACCTGATCCAAAAGCCCCTCAAGGACAGTAAGGCTTCCACTGACATCAGCACCGGTGGTTGGGGTTGAAAGGGGGATTTTTTTCCCCAATGAAACAGGCTGATGAACTTGGCACATTCACAGTATGAAATCCAGCAGGACAGCAATGGATAGGATAACTGTACCAGGTATAGTAGGAGGACAAAGAAGGTCACGGTACGGCATCTCTGACGGTGTGACCCCAGCTGGCCGTGCCCCGGCTACAAGTAGAGTATCAGTGCCTGGTACTGCTGCTGGAGCCAGCCCCTACAGCCGCCTGCCCACCTCCTTCCCCTCCAGCAGGGCAGGGCAGCTGCGTCCAGCCCTCAGGCTTTCCAAGGCCTAGGGCCATGTACCAGGCTGAAGCGGTTGTCTGTGGGATCTCCTGAGAGTCCAATCATTTCTTCTGGCTATTCCCGATACTGCACTTCCATTTCCGTACTGTTAGTATCTAGCTTCAGCCAGTAAAACCTTTGAACAACCCCAAATTGAAGAGGTATTGGAACCACTTAGCGTTTCAAGCAACCTCCTAGACTAACTTCTGCTGAAGAACCAGGAAGAAGGGGAAGGTTTAAAGTATTTTAGCGCTTATGACCAGGGAATATTATAAGATCCTGACTGTACAAATCCTGCTTCTGAGCTGTAAACATCATATATTTGACTTGTTCACGAGAACCCTGAAAATAAATTAACTTGGATTTTAGCAATCTTTGTATCCCTGAACCCCAGCTCACCACCACCAATATAGTTTGTAATCTCGACAGTTAGCAAACAGCAGGAGCTGCACAACCTGGAACGGTCACGTCAGTGTCTGTAGCTGCTCTGCTACAACAGGAGGGGAATCAGGGATAATTACAGGCTGAATGAGTTGCATAATGCAGCGTGCATCCTCAGCAGTACATTGTGTCCTGATTACCAGCGCAGAAGCTAAAGCTGCATTGAAATTATAGTTTTAAATTCATCTGTCTTTATTCTAAGAGACTGAATGCAAGAGGCAGGAACAACCAATTCCAGAGACGAACAAAAAATGGTCAGGGGCTTGGAAAGAATTGTATTGTCTCCAGGCTGGCAGTCAGACAGCTGCTGATTTCTGTGTAGCACTCTGTTTAAGAAATAGGTGGAAAGGCCTTTGAGCAGGCTAGATTCCCCTCCTGAGCTCTTCATCAGGTTTAATTTTAGGACACTGCTCTTCTCTAGTTATCACAAGGGATCGGGTAAACCTATTTCCTGTGACTGCTGCCCAAGAGATACATAATGCCAGGTCGTGGGGGGAAAAAAGAAAAAAAAAAAAAACTAAAGAGCTGTTCAGCCTGATGCTCAGAAGCTGCAAAGGGATGAATTTTAAGATGAATACAACCTCTTGCACATTAAAATATCCCAGTAGGCTTTGGGTTCAGTTCCAGATCTTCAAAAGGAATATTTTTGAGCATGTCTTTGCGGGGTCTTTGAACTTCTTATTAGCCTATTCTCTGAATGGTTTCTTTATTCTCATCTTCTAGAGAAGCTAGCCCCTTCCTGAAGATCCCATGCTCCATCTCTTCTGGCACTTCCCCTACCATCAATCCGGACGATTTGTCACAGCAATTTTCATTTGCTTTTCATGGCATTTCTCACTATATTACATATCAAATGAATTAAACTAATTTACCCCCTTATGTTAACAAACAATTTGTAGTGACCTCGTGCCTTCCTTCAAAGACGCTACTTCCTTTCATATTCTGCTGTATGCAAAATGCCCACACAGCCTCTTCCAGAATTCATTACTTATCACTTCTGATGCAAAGATCAAAGGCATGCAGGGCTGTTAAAGTTGAATTTTCCTCAGAAGTAGACATCAAGATATCCCACCAATGGTTCTGGCACAGACAGACATTCTGGTATACATCCGAATATATATATGTATTATATATGTATTATATGTATACATATATATTCCTATTAATACTCACCAAGTATTCTTGATATTTCTACTCTGTATAACCATTATTCTGAATTAAAAAATAGATAAAATTTCACGTCAATAAATTCACTGGAGGAAGGTACCAATACACTCGTACTGTGTTTAAGTGCCTCTTAGTGACCATAGGCACTTAATTGCTGCTGAAAAATTGCACAAGCCTAAATCTGGCCAAACGCTTTCACCAGGCAAGCAGGCCGAGGGCTCACAAACAGAAACACTAGTTACTGAATCTGTTCTCCTTATGCAAAGGAGAATTCCATGATGCTCTCATCCACTGCATCCCTAAGGACTCAAGAGCTGACACAGCTGGATCCAGCTTGGACAAGAAGGTACAGTATCAAGCTGACCCACTCTAAATATGTCTCTGCCAACCCAGGTTATTATGGCCTCTTTTGTGACCACAACTGTAACAAAACATGACTATAGGACAGACTATAGTCTGTCTGATGGGTTATCTCCAGGAGCCCACTAGACCCATAAAATAGGATTTCTTGCCACATGAGGAAAAGGCCAGCTTCACCCCAGAAAGCTTTAATACAACTCCCCTGGAAATGTCTACCTGGAGAAGGCAACCCCATCTCCTCTAATTAAAGCAAACTGAAAACAAAGACGGTTAGATTGAATATTCTTGACAAATATAAATAGCAGCGGATCTTCCACACTGGTGTGATTGTAAGCTCATTCTTAACGTTCAAAATGCAAAATGTTCCCAGAAGCCGGGCTTTATCACACAATATAAATATAAACAAAGCCTTATTATAATACATTAACATCTAGATGACCAGAAACCCAATATTTATATTAGTAAATGGTTTGGCTGTTGCTATTATTTTAAGTCCCCCCCCCAACATTTAGTATTAATTTCAAAATAAATGACCTGACTGTATATATTCTGTATGCTATTCAGGTTGATATATAGAGTATAGAAGTTTAATTTTCATTCTGAATTAATTAAGAATTAATGACTACTTAGAGTGTTAGTCATGTCTTGAAATGCTATTTCTCTCAAAGGAAAGCAGTGGCAGAATTAGTCAACTCTGAGTAGTACAATTAGATGCAGCTTCATGAAAAGCATGAAGAGTTCAGCACATTAAAGGATATTATTTTACTGAGCATGTTATATGCAACGAATGAACCTTTTGTATGTCAGCAAACCATTTAAAATTAATTTATTTTTCATTCAGTCCTATGTATTGTATTAGAACTTCAGCTATCCAAGTATCCTTCATTTCTGCAGTCATTAAAATTAATATAATAGCATACTCTGAAGTACGGCTGGACCTATGGTTTAGAGTAGCTTCCAACACGGCACAGCAGAAATGTTCTTAAGGGATGTGGAACCCTGTGGTCATCATTTCTCCAATTTACTACCAAACATTATATCATTCCCCCACCCCCTGATCTCTGTGGGAGGGTAATAAGCAATAAGGAGGCAGTAAGGAATTTTAAAAGAAGCCTGGTTCAGCAGCAAAGAGCATACTTATTGCTCAGTTTATGGTAGCCTGAGGTTTGAAGATCATTTCTGCTGCACAGCGCTGCTTGGCAGGTGTGTTTCATGGGCTGTAAGCTGGACAGCACGAAAAGGAACTTTCAGGTACAAGATAACCCTGCACAAGGGAGCTTGCTCACAAGGCAGCCCAACTTCCTCAGGTAAGGGTCCGTCACAGGTAAGTAGAAAATAAGCCGAGATCCCAAGAACAACATAATTCCAGACACATTCTCCACAGAGAATTATTAAGCGCTGGCAGTATGCTCATCACCTGGGGTTAAAAGCATCCCACGGAAAGGAATTCCACAGGCCCATATGCTACCTTGCTAGAGCCAAGCAAGTATTTTTGTGAATAAAATATTTCTCTGAAAAAGAACTTTCTCTCAACGGAAATTATGTGTAAATCTACATCAAATCACTGAATTGCCTCAGAGGTTTAATAAAAGAAGGGAACACAAGCTTAAAAATATTCTGTATATATTTTAGTCTCATAGTTTGAAACAACAAGTCTGATCTTTCTGGTTTATTTCAAAATTATTTCTTTTGCACTTGGCATAAGAAGATATTCTAACAGAAAATCTTCATAAAAAGGAATCTTCCCCTCCCGCATTTTGGACCAAAGTTTCATTTCACGCAATATTAATTTTGGAGGTTTGTGTGGAAAGGAGTTGCCTACATTGGAAAAAACAGTTCTGTTATGCAGTCATGAGACCCCAGTGTTTTAGGACCTGGTCCTAATTTAGGTAAGTTTAAAAAATTTTTTTTTTTTGCTCAAGGGAAAACAGCAAGGACAGGCCAATTTTTTAATGAACCATGACACTAAGGTGCTAAACCATGAACTACACATCTTGGGCAATGAAGACCGGGAGGAGAAGAGCAGGAAGTGCAAGAACATCTACAGAGGTTGTACAGAAACAAGATCACTGCTTGCAAGAGCTCACAAAGTTCCCAAGTCAGCAAGTCAATTCTCATACTAAAAATTAGGAATGTTCTTTCCCATATTGAGGCTTAAGTTTGCTAAGGCTAGGGATTGGATTGGGGCTAATTTAATCTAAGACAATGGGAACATAGAAACTGTGCACAGAAAACAAGGGCAGCAAGAGACAATCATAACTGAGTTCAAAACCCTCCAAGAGATTAACAGACAATGCCAGTCATTGGTGGTACAAAGGAAAAAATAAGGTGAAATTTGAAGGAAACAAGCACTTTTACAGCTCAAGCGAAATAAAATCTCCAACTCTCCTACAGTGCATTAATGTTTATTGAGCAACGGAAATACAAAGAAAAAATGAGACACTGACATTATAGCCACCCACAGCCTTCCTCAGGTTTTGCTTGTAGGGATAAAAGATGAAGTGGTTTAATACCTTCTAATAAGACTGAGTCATACCACCTCTTCTCATCTGCAGCCTTCACAGCAGCACAATGGGAACATCCTCACTTGAGCAGCCTCAAGGATACCTACACTGTCAAAACTTTCCACTGTGTGAGCAGAATCTTTGAGAGGGAGAGCAAATTAAAATATTTCAGCGTCAAACAGGCAACGTGTCTGGCAAGTCACCTACCGAGCATCCTGAATTTATGAGCATTTATGAAACTGGTTATGTGATGTGGCAGTCTGGAAGAGCACAGGACCAAGATGGACAAACCAGAGGAGCCCTTCCTACACTGGAAACATGTAACTGAGCTCACTGGGAGGCTAAAACAGTCATGTTGAAGTGCTATCCTGCATCCCGCCCTCTCTCCTGGTGCTCCCATCTCCGCTGTGCACCTCTTCCCTCCGACACCCCCGAATCCCTGCAGAAAGGGTGGTTCAGCTTCTGCCATCACCAGCCCTGGCCACAGCAACAGGCTGCAAGCACAGACTCAGCTGCAAGCAGGGACCCAACCATGAGCAGGCCATCAGAAAAGGAGAATCTATGATAAACCACCTGTATTATTAGCAAGGGGATCCCCAAACATCACTAATACCTATTTCACTGTACCATTTTATCCAGGCCTATCCTGGGGCTTGAAGTCAGTGGGAAAGATACCTGCAGATCTCATTTTAATTAGTACTCAAAGTGCAGAAACACCATAACGATCACTGCTTTAATTCCATCCTGCTATGCATGGCAATTTTAAGTTTTGTACTTCTCATATACTGTCTTTCTTCAGGATCCCCTGCTTCAGTCAGTGAAAAGGGGGGGATAACATTTGCAGGAAGAACAACTACTCGGTGCTTTACTTGCATTTCCTCACTAGGAAAAATCTCTCAGCCTTTTCCCTCCTGCCTTTGTTGCGGCTGTGCTCTGACAATAGCATTGTTTGTTTCCTTGTATGCTTCACTAGAATATGGGGCATCACACAGCATTTGCATGATTCATGAGGAATACAACACGTAGCTTCGCTTTTATGAGCAGCAGTATATTGTTCTCTTTTTACAGATGCAAAACTGAGATGCAAGGGGATTAAACGGGAAAAAAAAAATCCCTTTGTTCCTTCACGTTTTTAAGATAATTACTTTCCACATATAAAATTGTGACAGGGCCTTGAAAACTGAGCTTTTGGTGGTTAGGGGCAGAAAGCCCAGCATCTTAATGGCCTTTGACCTTGGCAGCTCAAGTCCTGCCGAGCCCTCCGATGCACCAGTGAGGCTGAACACCAGGTGCACAAGGGACCAGCCCCCGTGGGTGCCGAGGAGCACATGGGAGGTCCTGGTATATCTGCATTTCGGGTGCCAGGCAGACTGGGAAGACACCCCCAGGAGGTACCCCATGGTCTTCACTCAATATGAAGGATGGAGATAGATAAATGAACAAAAGATTAATTCGGCAGCCATTCGGTGTTCCCAAAGTGAGAAACACCCTTCTTCTCATTGGGAAGACAGGTCAAGCCATGGTGTCTTTGCTTTGTCACTTGGATTGCTTATTTATGCAAGTCTGTCAGCTTGATGTTTTCAGCTAACTACACAGCAAACCCAGTCCTTTCCTTGCTGGTGATAGCACCCAAGTGAAGAGCCCTAAGATCTTTGCTGTTCAAGATTTTGAGTGTATTTCCTAATTTCAACCCAGATGATTAAAATCTTGCATGATTAAAATGAGTAAAAGCTGTAAGCAACCACAAACAGCTTTTCTTAATAAAAAGCCAGTAAATACCGAGATGCATGTTCTACTTTCGGTCCTAAAATAAAGAGCAGTACAAGGCATGTGATTTAAAAGGCTCCATGTTTGCCTCTAAGCAGAGGTCTCATTCAAATGCTCACTCCTCAGAACTACTCATTGATAAATGTCTTTGGCAACTACTCTGAATGCATCCAGGAAGAGAGAGAGAAGCAACCATATTAAGCAAGCAGGAGATTTACTGCCAGATTTTGGTGCTTGTCTTTCTCATCCATGGCAGGGAAGATGACAGTCCACTGACAACAGCAGACAGACAAAATATGAAGTAGAGAACGATGTTTTGCACTGTTTGCTTTTCCCTCCTCTACCTGTTCCCTGCTTTCATAGAAAAATGACGTTGCATATCTAGAGGATCATTTTTGTATCTCCAGCCCCACAAACCCTGGTGTGTATCAGCCGAACCCCTTTGCTTTCAGCACAGCAAGGGCCAGTTTCTATCAGCTGCACGTAAATGTAAGCTCTTTAGCACATGAAGAAACATCTTACCTATAGCAGCAACTGCGATGAAACTCCTCTAAAAGCAGCAATGTTCTTTGGTTACACCAAGAAAAAAAATGGGGNGGTGAACGAGACCAATTATTTCTGAATATTTAAGCATATCCACAATCAGAAACGTGGTCATCAATAGAATAACAAAAGCTGTAGGTGAAAAAACTCTCACTAAGTATGTCCAGAAAGCGGGGTAGTCCCCTCCAGATTCACTTAACCTGGAATGTAATGCAGTCCTTACTGGGACAGATGGCCAGGTGATGTCAGTTTTGGATTACTTTCCTTCTTGGAATGAGATTTTACCCATGCAAGTATGTTGTCCCACCACCCGGCCACCCTCCCAATTTTACAACAGGTTTTATAGTATTAATGACTTCTTGAAACTCCTCTTGGAAGCATGCTTTTATGCAAAATCCTTGGCCTTCATATTTGAAGAAAGTAAATTTTGGTCGTTAAGACTGGACAGAAAAGCACAAGAACATGACTGCTAAGATACTGAAATACAGAGTAACACTTCATGGGGGGGGGCTTAATTCACATAGCCTTCAAACCAGTCACCCGTTTTGTATTTTTCCACCCAGGCTTGATTCCCAATATTCTGCCTTCGTTTTGTCAGAAGGGTACAGCCAAATAAAATGCATTCCCAGACAAATTCTGGTAGAAAAAATCCTTTAAAGATCTAAGATCAATTTTAAAAATACCTAATATGTTTTAACTCTAAATGGAAACAGTTGTGACAAAACAGTCCCTGGCCATGGGTACAATTCAAACACTGAACTGTGGCAAGGCTAACATGAAACAGAAGATTGGAAATAGTAATATGTAAATAGCAATAACATGAATAGTAACTTACACGATGTACCTTGAGTGAAGTATAAGTAACAAGACAAGTCCATTGCAGTCTTATGATTTGCTTCATTTTGTTAACTTCCTGTTTCATCATCAGAGAAAGGATACGTCATCTGTGATGCGAGAATTTTAATTGACCCATGTCCCATTATAAATCTTGTGATTTTGAACAGGGCCCTTTTAATAATTTTGTAAGAGATCAATAGATACAGATTAACATAACAATCCTTTATTGCTGAGTATATTTATATTGATGTCTGTACTATAGGGCTTCAGGTTTATAACTCTTAATTACTCACGTGGCTCTATATTGCTTGATTATGGAGTTCTGTAAAACTACAAAAATACAGGAAAGCAGTCATTAATTTGGAAAGTAATCTGGAATCCAATTCTTTCAGACAATTTATTCTAGAGAATGAGTCCCACAGCTGCAAATATCTACAGACTTCAGTGATGTTTCATTCCCTGAGTGAGCTCACTTGAAATCTTTCTTTTAACACAATGTATATTGGCATCGACTGCTCTGAAATTAGTTTAAATTAGGTCAGAAATAGACCTATTGCCTATAAAAATCATATCTTTTATAGATAAGTGGTTAGCTCATGGTTATTGCAAAATATTTCTCTGTCCCACTTTAATCCTGTTCTAATTCTTTGTTTTTTCCTACTTTATGAAATAAACACACTTTGGAAAAGTAGAAACGAGATAACTGAGCTCCCCCCACCTCCTTGTAACTTTGCTTCACTGCCAGGTTCAGATACTACAACACAATTCCCTTGGGCCTTAGATCCATGAGTAAGAATTCTTTCAACATAGGTCAAAAATCTATAAAACAACACTGCTGGAAAAGGCTATAGCAATGGATTGCTCAACACTCATCCAAATTCCAATTAAGAGACAATATTAAGGGCCAGATTAGTGATTTCTTCTGGATTTAAGGCAGATGAGAATTTACCCTAGAATGAAAAAAACAAATCATTCGTTGATTTTCTTTTAAAGGAGAATCACAGTATCTCATAAGATAAATCTGTTTAAATCAGACTCATTTTACCAAAAAGGTATTTTTAAGTCCTCTTACTCAATGTATTTCCAGGTCCATAAGGGTCTCAGCACCCACTGAAGAAGTACAATGCCTTTCTCTCTCTTTGGAGTCAGGAAGCTGAAGACACACCTGGCCCTAGATTACCAGTTACCAACATGTGGCTTGGATTCAAGCTTCCTCTAGTTGCCCTGAGCAGTGATGATGTGGATACATGTATTGCTTTAACTGTCTTCTTAGCAGTCTGGTATCAGTGATTACTTTTTCAGATACATGATACCTGGAAATATGTTGGATTTTCCTGATAATACATTAAAATAAATTTGCCTGTAAAAGTAGCACTAAAGTTTCCATTCCAAGCTGATAGCTATCACATAATCTAGGCCAGAGTTTACATCTGGGATAGGCCAGCCAAGTGCTATTTAAATCTGAAAATGTATGACAATTTATATCAGTTGAGAATCAGAGCAGCTGTTTCTAATGGGGTTTCATTTGAAGCAATTAGAAAATGTAAAGTTGGAAACCCTATCATCTCGTTAGTTTTCCAAGGCCTATTATCTAGTCTGTGTATTGCTTCTAGAGAAGTGGGGGTCTTCTCCAATTACTCATTCTTAATTTATATGCCAGACTTTGAGCTTCTCTCTCCACACAGCCATCCACGACTTCATGCGACACAAACAGAAGTTGCTGCATCACCTAGTGGCTAAAGCAAAGTGTTAGAGGAACCAGGACGCTTGTGAGGATGGGCTTCTTCTCCCAGTGCTTCAGCCTGCCATGTTTTCAACGCGCAGAATTAAGTGCATGCAATATGCAGAATTTTCATTGTGCATATTTTATTTAGAGAACCAGTGCTTGAATGTGGGTGGCATGTAAATATATGACAACAGTTCCCAAATAGGAACTACCTTCTCCCCAGGTAGAAAGCAGAGGAACCACTATGCAGAAGCAGAAAGAGGCAGGTCATTGGCAGAACTGCAATAAAAAGGCTTCCCCTCTTGATCCCTGGGCATTGCTTAAGCCACTGGAATGTAACAGAAATTTCTTCTCTCGAGTCCAACCCACGTACTACTAAATCTCACATGCTATTTACCTAGCCCACAAAACCTGTGTGACTTCATTGCATATGAATCACACTCAAATCTGCAGTTTACATCAAGTTATTTGAGTAGGAGTCTCTACAGAAGTGGGATGCAGCGTTATTTTGAATGCAAAGGACTGCTTTTTTCCTGAGACAGTAGGTCTGAACAGATCATTACAGCACAGATACAAAGAGAACTTGCCATACCATAACCGAGTATATCTATTAAATAAGAAGCTGAATTTCATATTATTCATAGGGCTGGTTGGGAGTTTTTTTTCCTCAAAGTGATTTCTAATAGAGAAAAAAATGATACACCAAAAACAGATTTTTGCAAGGCTGAAAGTTTGCCACAGGAAGTACTTTTCTGTTTCTTCTGTGTGCATGGAAGCCATAAAACAGGGCGTATCATGGGATAGATACACCATGCAGCAAAAATATCTAATCCCTGCAGCTGAATGGAGGCAAGAGACACCCGAGCTACAATTTCCATAATGCGTTCCCAAGAAGTGTAACATTATACTGGTCCTAAACAAAAGGTTAAGTATTTCTACACTACATTGCTCTTCAGAACAACGTTCATGAAGATTTTCAATTTTTATTCCAGTCCAGGACAGAAACACATCAGAATTTTCTCTGGGTAATGATTTCCAGTGTTTGCACAGCTCAAACATTAATATTTATTTTTACACCACTAGTTTTCTCTCATATATGTATTTTCTTTTTTCTTTATTTTCTTTTCTTAAGTCCCACATTTTAGGATTTTCAGGATGACAGGACACACATTCGAAATTTGTAGGCAATTATACCCTTTCAATATCTTCATTTTAACAAGAACACAGAACATTCTTATCAAATACAAAGTGATAAACATTCCTCCTATGTAAAAAGTTATAAGCTACCCGATACAGGCAGTTGGGTTGGTTTCTTGTCACTATTTTTCTCCCTCAAACTGATAGGGAAAAGCAAAGAAAAACTAAGAACTGCATATCTTTGAACAAAATAAAAATCCTTCCTTAGGCCACTGCATAAAATCCTCTGAGGACCAAAAATGCTGCCAAGACAAGTTTTATATACACTCACAGGTTGTTAATACTTGTGGTATTTTCAAACGTGACACCTGGAGCTTCATGGCACGCATCAGACTTTCACAGCCTCCTAGGAAAGCTGCCTGCACAGTGAGGTCTTTGTCAGATGCTTCATCTGATTCATGTTCTCAACGACATGTGCTTATATCACTGTTACGCTGGTTAATAACCTGACCCTGAAAACTGGAAATATACCACAAATCACCATCATGGAAGAGTTTACGTCTCAACTTCCCGACTGGATTCAAAGTTCAAATGATAAACTCATCAGTGGGTGTACTGCTTTCTGGTAGTGGAAAATCTGTTACTAGCAGAGAACTATTAATCTTCCAAAAAGAACTGCAGCGCCTTACTTCAGATGATAGCTTTGTGGTGGGGAAAGCAAGAAAAATGGTACGGCAATCATTGCTGACCCTTGCCATTAAAATGCCATTTACCAACTCTTCAAACCAGGGATTCTCATCCAGTGGGCAGCTCGCCAACAAGATCAAAGGCAGCAGGAGCTTTGCCCAAGTATTAAGAAGTGCCCAAATAAGGCACTTATCCAGAATGCAAATATTTCTTCCTTATTCAGCATATGGAGTTCCCATTGATGGAAATGAAAGTACCATGTGTGCAGAAAATGCAAAAGATATCTACAGCATGGATCAAGGGAAAGAATTTTGCCTGTAGTGTTATGAAATCTTAATCATTTATACAGTTCAAGGACCCCAGGCTGTGGCAAAAAAAAAAAAAGTTACACATATCCTGTGTGAGAAACACACCAGCCACCATTTCAAAGCCTTCTGGATTGGAATAGTGTTGTTTTTCAATTGCCAAGCCGAAGAAGTGAAGAAATGCAGTGGATTTTGCACAGAAACCAAGACTGAAATTTATAAACTAAAGCTAGGCTAATTTTTATACTTGAAGAAAAGTATCAGGATATCTTTAAATGAACATAACTTCATTTTCTCTCTCAGAGATACAGGCAAATTGACTTTAGTACCATGCTTATATCTCAAACAAGAACATGGCACCTATCTCTGTGTCAACAGACCCACTGGAGGACAGAAGTGTGTTATTTTAGTTCATCATACTGATATGGAAATCAGAGAATTTGCTCCTTTGCGAGCAAGTTTCAGAATTAGACTGTTCACAAGTAATGTAAGCCTTGAATTGACTGAAAGATGCATCATCCGTTGTAAATGATTTTACTTGCAGGCTTCACAGAGCTGGGCAAATGATGACAAACCGACTTAAATACATCTGTAACTAAATGACTGAGATGTGAATCATTATCATTCATAGAGGTCAGGCTACCCAAGCTTCAGCAGTGTTCTTCCGATTGTTAATATTCTTGAAAGTGTTTGCAAATGCCCCAAGTTGCATGTTGTTTACTAGTTGTCATTCACCGTTTGTTATTCCCTGTCAAAATGTTTCAGTCATTAAATCGGAGAACAGAAAATATACCGCATGCCCAATCACACACTGTGAATAATAAAAGTAGACAATTTGTGAATGGTTTGTGAACAAACCCTGAACAGGAATAGAATTCATGCAAACTATTTAACAGACATCTGAATAACAGATCTCTTTCCAGAGAACAGCAATGACTTGCAGGTTGCCTCTCAATTAAAAGGAAAACAGTTAAATCCATCAAGCTTTGTGTTTCGAAAAGCGCTGTTAGTGTAGTCCTAATATTTTGTCTCTATTTTTACTTTCAAAATGGCCATAAGGAGACTACTACAGTTTACTTTTTCTTTTCTGACAAAAATAACCTTTGTTAGGAGTTCAAGTTGAAAATGCTTATCGGGAACATATGTCAAAATACATTACAAGGGAATATTGATTGTCTCAGAACTAAGAATCCTAAGTCCAGGAAACGCAAAGAAAAAGTTAAATATTACAAGAAATCCAAGCATGTAAAGATACGGAAGAGTTCAATGGGTTCAGCTTTAATTCTGCCCACCATACCTTTTTTAAACATTCTGGGAACTGACTGAAAAACTGAGTGTTCAATATGCACCATGCAAAGTGGCTTTCCAGTTTGATATCTCTCAGAGTTTGTACAGAGCTCTGGCTCTTCCCATACTGAACTAGCATGCAACCATTTTGTAGCAAATACACGACTGTCCAGTTCTGATTTCTCCTAGACAGCCATACAGCAAAGCTGAAAATTTATTTTTATAAGCCCTCATACCACTAAGTCTGAATATTTGTAGACAGCCAGCCCAAAAGTAATATAAATGCCTCTAAAGCACTCATAAGTGGGATTGCTTTGAGTGTTATCAGCCACATAGCTCACAAATGGAGTAGATTACCACAGCATCCTGGGGTGTGCTCAATTCTCAGTTTTCCCTTTTGTTTAAAGATTGATATTCTCGTGGTATCTCTTTGGACTAACATCAGTGCATCCTATGGCGAAACACAGCATTAGACCTTTACAGTGTGCGTGCTACAACATAAATCTACATTGCCCACATCTGTTCTCAGTACAGAACACCCTTTCCCCAAAGCAGGAGTTTTACAGCTGATCAGATTACATTTTCCATGTTCTGCTCATGGTGCTCATTCTAGATGGAATTTGATTCTATGCAGAAGATGAGCACAAGGCCTATGTGCTATTTAAGCCGCAATTAAGCCCTCAGAAATAGGTCTTAAGTGATGCATAGGCTGCTGTCAGCTCTCTAAATTTCACCCTATGTAATTTCTTCCATCACCCACTCACATTATGTTATTGTCTATGGCTTCAGAAAATTACTACTAGTACATTCATAACTTCCATTCAACAAAGAGGCTCAATGATTGTTTTCTTTAACGCCCTCTGAGCTTCCCATATTGGCTGTTGTGCTTTTACAAGTACATTTCCCCAGTATGAAATTTCTCTTCCATCTTATATTGGAAGCAGTATAATTTAGAGTTCACTCTGGAACATCTCATCAGGAAAAAAGAATTGGGTATGCACCATTTCCATTCCTAACATAATACTGACCTCTAGAGTAAGAAGTGTTGCACACCTGATAAATCAGCTGGATGACTAAGAAAAGCAGAAAGTCAGATGAGGACTGCCATGAGCTGCCTGCCCACAGGAAGGGTACCAGGAACAAGGTTCTGGGGCAGCACAGCCCTCAGTGCTGAGCTGGACCTGGGCAACTGATAGGATGGAATAAGGATCTGGCCATGCCACAGACTCTGAGAGCACAGAGTCTCACAACCCCATGCAACACCTTGTATCTTACTTTTCAATTCACATCTTGAGAACTAAAAATTTAAGATTCAGATTGCTGCTCATAAGGATTGGCAATGCTTCACACAGAATCTGATATTTACTCTCATTTCACTTTTCAAAATAACCCAGAGGCTGCAATATTTTAAGATCTGAGCTACATATCCTCTGTTGCAAGCATTCATGTAGCACTACAGAGCATGTTATGCTCATTGTTTTATTTAATGATATCAATTTTCTGTTTTCCTTTGCATGAGCTAACTAATATTAACAAAAAATTAGTCAAAATACGTCCTAAATATGAGTGCAATTTTTGTGAAAACTTCTCAAGATTTCAAAAGAACATCCCCCAAAGACTCAGCTTGAAAATAAGCTTTATTATTAGTGCCTAGATTTCTCCAGGAAACCACTATGGCCTCTTACTGGTAAGATACTAAAATACAGCCTCATTCCCAGAATAAGAGCATAAGAAAACTGCTTTACACCATGTTGACCAGACTGCCTGTTACATACAGTCAAGAAATAAAAATACTAAGAACTTGTCACTAAGGATCAGAGAATCCACTAAGAGATGCATTGCTCTCACTCAGAACCCAGACATCCTGCAAGAGCAATATAGACAACCACTGTCAGTTCCAAGAACTACCCCCAGAATTAGCAAGCTAAGTTACAATGCCAGCCAAGTACTTTAAATTTTCATTTAACACCCTGAGTACAAAGCTCTCTGGGTCCACGAAGCTGTCTTGCAATCAGAGACATTTGGGGGCGATGATGGTTTTGTGCTTTGCATTGTGATTACCTTTAACAACATACAGTAACTCATCACGTTCAACAAGGTTCATTCTTTCTTCCTAAGTACCTCAGGTGTTTCCGCTCACTCTTTCCCTCTGATCTCCCATACCTGTAACAGACAGGTATGGTCACAGGCAAAACCTGTGAGCTTCTGCTGACTGGAAGGTGGTAATTCTTTCTCTTTGATTTTCTGTATTACTTCAGCACAGCTTACAGTGAGTATAAAAACAGTGTTGGTTAAAAGTTTTTTCTGGAAAAAAAATAGAAATACGAAACAAACCAACAACAACAACAAAAAAAAACTCCTAAAAATTACATTGATACTTAAAACGCCTTTTCAAGATGTATGTTGCATTACAAAAAGCTTTTCTATAATTTTTGAAAATAACCTCCAATGAGATGTTAAATGAAAAGAAAGCTTCATGCTTAAGATTTCAAAATGTAGGCAACTTGGGCTGGTTTTCTCCGTTAATTCCCTCCATGATCAAAAGCAGCATGCACTTCTTCACAAAACCATGAAAAGCTCAATCATCAATAAATACAGGTCAGCATTAAGGGTTTTTTTGAGCAGGCAGAAGCTGAGCACAAATGGCAAGGAAAATAGCAGGGGACACAGCCAACTTGAGGTTAAAACACAGGGTGCAGAGTTAGCACAATAGAGGATACAACAGGTTTCTGCAAAAAGGGACTATTTTATCCAGAGTAGCTAATACACCAAACACATGGCTGGAAGTACATGGCAGTCAGCAAGCAGAAGTCAGGGAAGGGGCTCACCTATCTCATGCTGAGACCATTCTGCATTGAGGACAGCTAGACAAACACAGGACTGACCAAGCACACAACTGCGATCACTCCTGATGGAGGCCAATGCACAGATACTTACCCTCCTCTGCAGCACTGCTGGCAGCTTGACTGTCCTCAGAGGCAGAAGAGGTCAGCAAGAAGATTATGATTCCATAAGAACAACCCATTCTCCTTCACACCCACCACACACCTATCACAAAGACCCTATTCAGGACTGTAATTCATTAGCCCCTCGTAGATCTGACTGAGCAGCTAAAGATAATAGTGTCCTTGTGATACAGGAGAAACTGAGTTCTGAGACAATGCAAACCTCTCCCTAATTTGCTGCAGTGGGGCTGCAGGTGCTTTGGGTTAATCCTAATGACTTTGTAGGGGAAGTCAATGGGTGTTCAGCCCTGCAGCTGTGGCACACCTCCAGCTGAAAGGCCTTAAACTGCATCTTCTTTTCTTAAGGGGCCCATGTACCTGAAGGAGTACATACAGCTCTTCTTTCAGGCCACCTATAGTCTTTGACACACTTGTTCTGCAGCGCTGTGTGAGCCTCTCAGCACTCCCAGGGTGTTTCCACACTTGGGTGCTGGGATCTCCCATCTCCAGGCCAGGCCTTAGCACACCTTCAGGCTGATGCCTGCTGAGCGGCCATGGTACAGGATAACTAGCTGAACAGGGTAGGTGTGCTTGGAGAACAGGGTCACCTTCAGCATGTGGATTCCAAGGTAACTTAAGCAGTGACATGGTATGTTGTCTGTAAAGGCAAAAGACACTGCAAAGGGAAAGGCTCTGGTTTAGACACAAAGCAGGATAGAGGGCTGAAAGTGTGTCACTGTTCCATTCTGGAATTAGAAATCTGCAAACACAAAGGGCTATAATGCAAATGATCCAGCAGAAATTAAATCTCCAGAGAAACTCTGCACCTGGGTCAGTGTAGGGAAGTGGGTTGCACGGTCTGTGATCAGCTATCAGTGATGGAGTGGCTGTAGCTTGACCTAACAGAAAGCCCCAAAAGCCTACATTTTGTTTGTGTTTTACATGTTACCTCTGCAAATAAAAATCAATATGTGTCAGACTGGTGATGTTTAACCATATAATTCCCTTTCTAGTAAACTGTTGCTTCCCTTTACCTGTATAACAAGCAGTTCTGGGAACACAAAGTAGGAAGAGACCTTGGACAGGAGATGAGAGGAGCTCAAGAGACTTGATGTTACTGGAGACACTGGAGGAGGAAGCAGCAAAACCAAACTCAAACAAATTGCTCAAGGTCAAAAAACAATATGCATTGCTGAGATGTGCTGCTTTGTTTCTCAGTCCCAGTTAAGAGAAACAGAAGATCAGATGCATTGTGTGCATTATCCAGGGCTGGAGGAGAAGTAGAGTAACCATGAGTCAACAATCCGTAAGACAATACAAAAAGCAAAAGGGAGAGTGGGAGACAAGGCATACCAAAAAGACAAACCCAGCTCTTCTAGCAGCTGAGACGGACTGTAGAATGAGCCAGACTGGGGCTCTGTTTCATTAGGAGCTGAAGGAAAATCTCTGCAGGGAGCAAATACATGTCATTTTTACTATCCTGTGAAATGCACAGATGCAGTTATCTGCTTCAAGAACACCTTGGCTGATCAGCAGAAGCATCCTTTCAGGTAGAAAGGGTGATACACTGGATGCTGGGTTTGTGTTTTGTTATGGTTTGTAAGAGCTTCAAGGTATGCTGGGCTTGCAACTATACTCTGCCATGTTGCTCTTTATCCAGTAACTTGAATTTTAAAAACAGTGGTTTTCCTCTTTCTACAGCTGCATTTACTTGTCTGCCAGTTCGGGTAATTAGCCTGGGTTATGATTGTACAAGGAAATGCAGTGTGGTGACAGCACAGGAGAGAGAGGCAAAAATTTCCTAACTTGCACTGGACAGAAAGCTTAATATGATAAAAAGCGATCATTGGATTAATTTAAATCTTTTTTCTGTTGATAAAGCTAGGCCAGATTTTCCAGTGGGGATAAAGAACCGCTGCTGGGTGTCTTTATATGAAGCCACACTGTCACTGCCACCTGTGTGTTTAGCATACGGTGCTATGTTGGAGATTATTGATGCCATAGGCCTCCCAAGGGCCTATGGGCCCTTCAACCTTGCAAGAGGAGGCATCCACCTCTAGGAGAAGTTAAAACATGTTCGACATCTAGGGCATTCACAACCTCATTGCTTTGGCTATGCACGAGTTCCTCCTCAGGCAAGGGTAACAGTCATTTTACAATGTTGTTTCTCAATCAGTTGGAGCCAGTTTACACAGGCCACCAGAAGACAAAGTTGAGCTCTTCTCCAGAAACTCATGTGCACTCCCTGTGTTGCCAGCTCCTTTGTGCACCCGCACAAGTGTTTGTCTGGCCAAGCTTTTCCTTGGTGGTGGTAGTTTTAACCGAGATCAGGTTCTTGGCTCTTTCTCTGAAAGAGCAAGTGAATTCTTGTGCTGGAAGATGGGACCTTGTAGGATGAGGGACAAGAATGGGCAGGTACCACCATCTTCCAGAAACAGTGACAGTTTTTCATGACCTAAAATGAAATCATAGCACAAGTTGCATGATACTATTCTTGGATGACTAGATAACTAGAACTTCCTAAATAAGGATTACAAGTGATAAATTGTTAATGAAATAACGGATAATACATGGCATGCAGTTAATAATCTTGCTGGGAACAAACGTCCAATTACTCAATTCCTCTGAAAGATAGTCATTCGTTAAACATGCATGTGAGCAAAAGTAGTCTGGTATGAACATCTGAGATTAGTTAATAAAGAGGAACCTGGATGTGGTCAAAACGCACAGTCATTCCGAACCAAATTAACGTTATTTGGATGTGAGCAATGTTTTTGTGGCATTCAACTAGTTCTCTGGTATTTTATGAAGCTGTAAAGCTTGGTACTGTTAGGCTTCTGTCTGATATTTGGAAGTCTGGTATCTTGAAAAGTTTAAAGGAGTTCTGATACTCTGGGGAGGTGGGGGGGAGGCAATGAAGAGGGGAAAATGTCATGCAAGGGACAATTCTTTACAGTTCAGAAGAACCTATTGAGGAAAAAATGGCAATTTTCTCATTACACCCTGCAGCTTCATTGCCTGAGGTGTGAGCTCTGAATCCAAGATGCTCCTAGCACAGTCCTCTGCAAAACCAAGCAGAGGATGGTATGTGCTTAAGGTAACAGACGTGGGAGGAATTTTCCAGGAATACTTTGAAACATTATTGTTTACTGTTTACTGTGTGAACAGAGTCTGCGAACCAAACTTCTACAGAGACATGCTTTGAAAAGGCAAACTTCAGAATGTCTGTTTATTTTAACTCATGCTTATTGTCCTCACCTAACTTCTACTCAAAGTTGAGCTTTATTTGTAAGTGAAACCAGTTAGAGCTAGATTCAGGGCCACAGGACTAAAATGAATGAAGTCTTTCTTCCACTAAATAAGCTCAGGGTCTAGCCTTGAGGGCACATTTTCAAAAGATTTAGGGAAAATTTCAAGTGTTCACAATGCCTATCCAGGGCTGTTACCCAAAATCCTCAAGCACCTGACTAGGGGATAAGTGGCACCCAGGCTCTGTCTGCCCCTGAAGGTTGAGGTAGATTCTGGTCACTTATTTGGATGTTTTAATATTTGGGTGCTGCAAATCTTGCCTAGGGCAAGTAGTATTACCTGCAGCCTCAGAGAACAGGATTTACCTGCTTCCAGATTTGTCTGGGTTCCAAAGGTATTACTCATGAAAAATTCAAAGAAAAGGAAAAATAAGCAAATGGTAAAATAAAATGATACTCTTATGAGATTAAAACTTGACTCAAACTGTTAAATTAACAGGCCCATCATAGTTACTTGCTGATTAGTCAAGCAGCACCAAGTCAGTATATAGGCAGAACTGTGCGTGTTTGTGATGTAAATATAAAAGGGTATTCCAGGCAACTGCAGCATTTCCCATAGCAACAAGTCATGTGAACAGTTAAGGAAATGTAAATAAAATCATAAAGTCATATCATTGTGCACAAAAAATCCTGCAGAGAAGATGCCCTACAGATATGAACTCTGTAATAGTCTATCCACCTAGAAGCCTAGGTGATTTATTTTCCCACAGCTTTTGTGTGTGTATGTGTCTGAAAGAGTTTCCTTTATTTAATGGCTTACAGTCTGTTCTGGGGCTTGTTAGTGCAAAGGAGACAAGTCTAATTTTGCTAATCCATGCTGTGAAGGGAGTCAAACAGCATTGCCTACATTCTCTGCCAGTATGAAACAAAATCACACTTCTATCAGGTTCTTAATACTATCTCAGAAGATAAACTTCTGTTGCTAATAATACCTGACACTTCCACGTATGAAAGCACTGAAAAGAACTTCAGAACAAATTGATCCCTGGTGTAACTATTGAATTTACTGGAATTAAACTAGCACTAACCTGGTATATTATAGGGTCAAAGCAAAAAGTTGGAGAGCCTCTTCCTTCTGCAGACTTGCCCTGACGGTCAAGGTTAATGGTGCCAAGCAGAGCTCCTGCCACTTTCCTAGAGCCGTCAAAGGCTTGAATTAGGATTATAGAGCAGTGATAGGGGGTTGTTGCAAGGCTCTGGATTTCCTTCTTCCTCTTCAGTCAGCAGAAAGCTGGGAAAGGAAGAAAAGCTCATGTCAGTACACCAATTCCTCATGAGGGTCTGTACCAGTATCTAGAAAAGCAATGGGAATACTTCAAAATCACCAGCACAGCAAAGACAGTAGCGGAAGAGGAGGTAAGCTATGAATACAAACCTGCAGCTTTGCTAAGGGAACTCGCAAGAATATGTAAATCCCACAGGGACCCTCAATACCAAAGTCCTTTACCAGAGCTCCAAATTTGGCAAAATTGGGCCTAATTGCTTTAAATTACAAAAAGAAACAGACTGTTTTTTGATACCTTCTAATCCTTTGGAAATAAGTAATTGCCAAAATAATTACATTTTTTTCCTAAGGTGGGAGCTTAATAACATTTTCCTAAATCTATTTTTGTTGTTTTTACTACTTTCCTGGGGGGAAAAATATGTTGCCATTTAAAAGACTTTGATCTTTCCAACACTCCCTTTTTTGGAATTAATGATACGTTGTTCTTCTCTTGGGAGAAGCTTATGAAAGAGGAGAGAAAATACTGCTGAAGAAGCATAGGCTTTTCTCTCCACCAGTAATTTGAAGTCTACAAGATCTATAACCCGATCAATGCCTATGTGTTATCCTGCCTTGTCTGGGCAAGATCTGTCTTTCACGATTGATCTGGGCAGCCCCAGGACTGGACTCAGCAGAACCCTCCAGAACCTCCTTCAACCTCATTATCAATAATGCCAGCAACCAACCTTGGCAAGGGCTGCAAAACACACCCACCTCAAAAAAAGTTGATTACCCTGCTTAAATACTGATTATATCCCAGGTGAGAGTGGGTAGGAGAGAATCCTTACTTAGAGGTAACAGTCAGAGTCATTTCAAAGCATAAAATTGAAGTCTCCTGACTGCAATGGCACACTGAGAGGCTACGTGAGGCTTCACATTCATGGGGTATAGGGACACCAGTGAGCAGCAGAAGCCAAGCCCTCTGTTCTCTCTTTTAGGCACAAACTCCTCTGTACCTTAGGACTTTTGCTTTGCACTGCTATTTACCAGCCAGGCTGAGGTAGCTGCCATAACAATTTCTGCTGCCATAACAATTAATACATTGGCTCCTCCTGTCTCTAGTGGAGACAATTTTCTTTGTTGTCCAGCACGCCAAGTGAGCCTTTGTCCAGTTTATCACCAAAAAAAGTGAGGCAGAAAATTGTCAGAAAAGCTCTGAAGTTAGAGCAGTGTTTTATGAATATAAAGTTTATTCATCTAGTTACTGACCAAAGACACTAAAGCGAACAAAATTCCCCAGGGTTCACCTCCATTTCCTGGGGAATCTCATGTGTGGCACCAGTTGTGACCTCCGCACACCAGACCTTCATGTGGCAATACGAGCAGAAAGACCCCACCAATCAGGCATGCACGTGTCTGAGGCTTCATAGGGTACTTCAGGGAATGTACTTTGCCGTTTATGGGATTGCCACACAAGGGCTCATGCAGCGTTTGATCCTAAATGGCCCGTTCACAGAAGACAAACCAAAGAAGGGCTATGTTTTTGGCAAAGAGTACAGTGTGAGTTTAGAGTACAATGTGAGTTTAACAGATTGGAAATTATAACTGCCCATAACGATCCCTAGGGCTGCTCTGACACAAACATTGTATTTTACATGTCGCCTAACTGCGAGGGCAGCAATTTACACAACAAGTCTGTGACAGCACTGTGACTTGGAGCACAATACATTTACAGCACCTAAGGGAGAGGGAAATACCCAGAGGCCTGGAGCCTTTGTCTTCAGTCCTAACACAGCAGAGATGAACCATGGCCAGGAGACCCTGAACTCAGCTAGCCAGCAATCCCAAGGGTTTGTGATGCTTGAAAAGCAGAAACACACAGCTGAGCCTAGGCCCCAGTGGCCACTGTGTGCAACAGCCTCTTGAGAGAAACCCTGACTGTAAGTAGTTGCACATGTGATTTTATGCAAGTGCAAATACACTGGATCTACATATTA
This sequence comes from Anseranas semipalmata, assembly GCA_013399115.1. Taxonomy (NCBI): domain Eukaryota; kingdom Metazoa; phylum Chordata; class Aves; order Anseriformes; family Anseranatidae; genus Anseranas; species Anseranas semipalmata. The sequence continues at coordinate 253,005 of VXAA01001329.1, forward strand.
CAGATAAACATATAAGCAAGGATAACTAAACCAGGTTTACTTCTGGTGTGTTTCCCATGGAAACATTAACAATGTGACATCAGTGTAAGAAAACCCCTAGCTGCTCCAGGAATGGGTTTACATGTACCTGGAACAAGCAAAAGGCGTAGGAGAGACTTCAGATAGCTGTAGAGTGGGTGGACATCAGTGACCACACGTCCAAAATTCGCAGAGATGGCTACTGTTACGTGGCACTTATGTATCCGTGCTGTCCATCCTTGGGCCTGCGTCCTGCTGGTCTGAGCTCTGTGTCTGCAAAAGAGGCTGGCAGCCCACCACAGACAAATACTTCTGCTGGGACCACCATGGACAAGGCCCCCGTGCAGCAAGGGAGGCACTTTGCAGGATTAAGCCCTTGTCCGGCTATTTCATGGTTTGTCTGCACTGATAATATTCAATGGCTAAGAGTTCTCATATGTGCACGTGGTAATATTTGCTCATTTATTGTTATATTTATTTGGCAATACATGGCATGAATATGACCATTATCAATGAGTAATACTTCAATAAAATCGCTCTCTACTAAAGCAGTGACTCTGGAAGCAGATACTGTACTGTGTATAACGACAAGAAAATATTTACCTATTGCTGAAATAACCTTTCTAAAAAGAATATTGCAGACCCAGGTGTCCTCTATAGATGTTAAAGGAAATCCCTCATCATCACCACTCCAAAGAAATAAGTACACTGGCAAAATTATTATTTTGGGTAAGTGCTCATGTCTCAGATCTATCATACCAGATCTGTGTCTTCTCAATGCGTTAGTTGTATTAAAATGTTCATGGCATTTACACGAGCTATGCAGAAATCTCTCAGTGTCATTTTCCATCCCAGAAACGGTCAATTTGGAAAGTTATGCAACATGAGCCACTGAAACTACCAGCTCTGTTAATGAGCCCCATTCACAGTCGCCCTGTGGCTGCCCTCCATGCCCCACCTCACACATCCGTGCACTGCACACATATTGTAGACCACGGACCAAGCCTTTACACAGAAAGCTTCCTTGGAGCACATGAACAGCATCAGTGAGAACCAGGCTTAGAGGCAGCGGGCTCACAGGAAACAATACCTCAGAACTAAATGCCGGAGGATGCAAGATGCAATGGGACAGAGCAAAGGGAAATTGAAAACAGAACCACAGATCTTCAAACAGCAATACTGCATTGGAAAACACAAAGGGAGTGTCAGATTCAAAGTGGGGGATAGAATCAAAACAAATCAAGCTTTGAGATAATACAAAGTTAAAAGATGGAGGAAAAAATGGGAAGACAATACAAAAAAAAAAAATGCATTGCAGAAGATGTGACTAGCCCTTGGTATGCTGTAAATCTCTAGTTCCCAAGACAAGGTGCCAAAATAAGGCACACTGAATGAAAGTGCTCTTGGCAAGGGCTACCAGAAGGCTGACAGCACAGGCCAGCAGGGGAAGGAACTCCTGGCATCAGGGCTAAAGACAAGCAAATTTCTGTGCGAGTAACACAGCAAACTGAGGTCATGCTGAGTGTGGAGCCCCAGGGCAAAGCACACGTGGATTTTTCAAGGGATTAATGGGTCTTTTATTTCCTCTCCAAACTGTAACACTGGCAATAGCCACCTACCCAGTTGCATCTATAGAGCTGAAGAACCAAAAGGAATTGGGCAATAATGTATAGTTATTTCAGAAGGATTTAGGTCAGGTCTGGTCAGGTTTTTCTATGCTAGTAGCAAGAAAAGAATCTTCAGCCCTGCTCTGTTCAACTGGGCAGGTAAATATCAAGTTTGTTTGTTTGCTCTCATATTGGAGCTTGTGTTGTGTCTCATGTTACACATAGTTTACTCATTCACATCAGGCTCAGCTTGGGTTACCGGATTCAGTTTCCTCCCTATTAAAATGAGCCCTTCTAGGGTGGAAATTGCAAGGAGAGACCTTTGCACAGCAACAGTGAACAAAAGTTTGCAAGACGAGGTGTAAAAGTTACCTGTGTAGGCATTATCCAAGGCAGTGTTGCATAAACAAGGTGAGTACAAGCCAGCAGGATACTGGGTTTACTTTTCACCTGAGAAGTACCACCTATAAGAGCTCGTTACCAGAGCTTATACTCTGATCTGGCATTGCTGTAAAATGGCATTGCCTCCCTCCTGCTCTTACGCTGTTTCCCTGCCATGCTACCAAACAGAATGAAAATCCCAGGAACAGGCACCAGCAGCAGGGAGCACATTTCCCAGGATTGCCCAAAGAGCTTGCAGGGCAGGGGAGGCTGTGCTGAGGAGCAGCATCACCCTGCCAGCCTCCTAGGCATGGGCGCAGGCATGGGAGAGGCTGAGACTTTTTGCCTCAGCCCAGGTTAGATGACTTGAACAGTTAGATAGGGCTGGAAGGGAAAGAGCAAGGATCCTAGTTCAGTTATCCACATTTGGACATAAAATTGCAGGGTAAGTTTGTATCATTATAGGGAATTTTAGCGAAGCAGCAATTGCGTTTGAAAATATGACTTCCTTTCACTGCCAGTATGCACATTTGTAATCTGACAGGAACTTAGTAAAGTTTTTATCCAGAGGAAATGAGATTGCATCTTATGCCCACTAAACATTGCTCACAACCTCCCAGGGAACTTGGCTGCATGAGGAATCATCCAATATCTTGGAATAGCCTCTGGGTCAGGGTCACTTCTTTAATCTCAGCTGTTCTAAAAATAATTTTCATGTGACCATTCTTTTTTGCACTGTTACTTGAAACTATTTGCCTGGCGGTTTTTGCTGGTCTTACATAAATAAACCATGGTTTTAGAGTTCTGGCTCTGGTTCCTTTTGTTACCAAAGAAGCTCAGGAAATGTTGTAGCAGAACCATGTCAAATTACAGGATTTTTAAGCAAATTGCATTAAAAATCCCAACGATGGAGGTCCACCAAAGCCTCCAGAGAATTGTTCTGACAGCAAATTATCCTGTTAGGATTTTGCAGCTTATTGCAAATCTGCATTCCATTACCTTCAGCTATCTGTTTACATTTATTTTAGCAAACTGAAGATTTCTTTATTATCAAACTCATATTCTTTCTATAAGGTTACTTACAACTCTGATCGGATCTTCTTTAAATTTGTAAAGCCAAATACATGGAGCTGCCCTGGAAGTTTTCCCTGCAGGGAAGGTTTTCCAAGGCATTTAATGTTTTCATGGCTCCTCACTCCCAAATTTTCATCATCTCTTTGGAGTTACTATCAGTAGGACCCAACACCAACCTCACTGAGTAACGGGCTTGCCATATTACTGCAAAGTAATACAGCTTCCCCTCCTATGCAGCATTCCTACCTGTTTGCAGAATTGTATTAGCTCTTTCCACTTTCCACCTCCATATTTTTAATACTTTTGCCTCAGTTAGACTCCCCTTTTGACAAACCGTAACACAGAAAGGGAAAAGCTTCAAGGATGGACAAGACCAATTATTAACATGCAAAAGATTTTCATGAGGAAACAGATCAAATAAAATTTAGTAGTAGGAGAAAGTGAATTAGAACTGACATTAACAGATGTTTATGAAAAATAAATGCAAAAGAACCTGTAAAGGTTTACTGTCCCTCACGCTATATTGACAAGAGGTGCACCAGTGAAATAAATGGCAACAGCCGGTAGAAGAGATGATAGGAAATCTTGTTTCCTAGAACACAATTAAGTTGTGAAGTGTTTGCCATGAACTACTATGAGGCCAAATTAGCAGGAATCAAATATTCTACTGTTTCTACCAATAAGAATACCCAGGTAATTTTAACTGGGAATAAAATGTAGGAGAAATAGTAATCTTTGAGAAATCAGCAAGCACATCAAATTATGAAAAACCTAACTTTCATTAGGAAATGCATATTCTTTCTGAAAGCACCTGATGTAAATACGGTCTTTTGTTGGAAGCAAGGAAGTGAGCTTGATGCTGCACTGGTAGGGGTGATCTATACATCACAAACAAACACATCAAACTTGGGATTTACTGCCAGCCCTACGAGAGTACCCATTTTTCTTCAGAAGTGTAATTATGGCCAGTTGTTGTCAAGTTTGTTCGCTCTCCTTTCATAGGGCCAATCTGTTAACACAAAAATATTACAGTAGACTGCTTAATCCCTCCCCACCCCTCGCCCCCCATTATTCTTTCAAAGTCTTTTTTCTATAATCCTTGCAACATTGCTGGCCACAATATTAACGTAATTTTTGTTTTCAAAGTGTATTTAGTATAATCTAGAAAAAAGCAAAAAGCATCAGTACCGTTACAGCTGCTTTTGAGTGGGTTGGCCTGAACCCCATCAGAAAGGTAGTAGCAGTGCACACGGAATTGGGCTCGCACTTTGCCAGACCATCGGTAGATGATGAACCAAAGCCATTTTGTGTTCACTTATTGCTGTTGAAGGGAGCCAGGAGGGCATTAGGGAGATCCCTGTGCCGGCTGGGCCTCCCTCACTGGGGAGCTCAGGGTGACATGGCCAGGCCGGGCCAGCAGCCTGCAGGTCCAAGTGAGGGGAACGAGAGCCAGGTGCAGCCCGGGATGTCCGAGAAGGCCATAGGGATGGGGACAGGCCGAGACCAGGTGGGATGCCAGCCTGAAGGTCCAGGTGCGGGGAGGCAGGGTCAGGCACAGCCTGGGATGGGCACACAGGGCCAGGGTGACGGGGCCGGGCCGAGAGTGACACTTGAACACGGAAATTCAGCTTCAGGACACTGACTGAGCCCGCGCTGGGGTAAGGCGACAGCGGCCGCTCATTGCCATGGCGACAGCGCCATCTTGTGGCGCCGCGGCCGCTCCGCGGGCTGGCACGGCCCATTGGCGGGAACGGCCGCCGCCGCGTCCCGCGCCTCGGGCCCCGTCACGGCGCCCGAAAACAGAGCTTCTGGCACCTGGGAAGCTCCACAAGTTTCGGTGTTTGTTTTCATTGAATATTCCAGCCGTTTCGGGTCAGAAGCACAGGTTGAACCTCGTCAAAGTTTACATTTTGATCTACATAATATTTGTGTAATAGCAAATCATAAAGTGATGGTTCAAAATCATTCTCCAGTCCAAAATGGACGCGACCTCATTTCTCCCTCTGAGGAGTACATGTGTGTTCATCCAAGGTTGAGTATCAAAATCTGGGAAGTTTTTATCCGCTTACTGGTAGACTGGCTTTTCACGCCCTCTCCTCAGCCCTCAGAAGAAATCCTGTCTCGCTCGGGTGACTCACTGTGCTGCCATAAACAGCTGCCGGAGAAGGATGTAAAATGCCCTCTTTGGACAACATGATCCCTGTGAAATGAATTTTTCACACGGATTGTTTCTGGAAGATCGATAGTATAGTCAAACATCACAAAACTGTAGTGTGTGTGGTATTTTCTGAAGAAAACATTGAGAGTAAGAGTGTTCAGGGTCTCTCTTTAAAAAGGATTAAAACAAACAAACAAACAAGCAAGCAAGCAAACAAACAAACAAAAAAAAAACAGAAAAAAAAAAAAAAGACCAGAGGGAAAAACGATGTAAAGAGTCTTTAATATTTTACTGAATGGAAGGGAAAATTTCAACCTCTTCCTTCACTAACTTGCTTTTCACCCTCATCACATCATTGCACTTAATTAACTTTACTGTTTCCTGCTGACTGAAGCACTGTAGCTACCTGGCAGCCTCAAGGGATAGGTGAGATCCATCATTCCCAATCCTGTCTGTAGAGCACAGGACAGTATATTCTGCCTCTTTAAAAGTAGCAGCACAAATGCACTCCACCATTTTCTGCACTACTGAGATTGCTGTGCAACACTTACAAAAGAGTAATATAGGCTTGACCCACTGTGGGAAATTACTGTTGATTGCAATGAATTTACAGTCTAGCCCCTCTCTAAGTACAGGTTGATTCCTCTATTTCTATTTTCCTCTTTTGTTTCCCAAGAGTAGATTTTCCTGCTTCAACAAATTATAGAGTAGCCTCCAGGCTTTTTATGGTTAGTAGTATTTTATGTCACCCTTTAATCTCCTGTAAATCACTTTTTAACATCTTTTCTAAAATGTGCTTTTCCAGTTCCTCTCTGCTGTCGCAGGGCTCCTGCTGCTATTGTGAGAACAAATTTAATTTACATTGATCTCTGTTCCCAAACAAAGCTGACTACAATCAGCTCCACAGTTCTGTGGAGTTCTTAGTACTTCATTGCAATGGACATCACCTCACTTTACATGTATTTATGTTACATAAAACAGCTGACCATATTAACACATATGCTGTCTCTGGCCCAAGCCCATGAAGTGCTTTGAGAGCTGAAAGACTAACAGGCAAAGTCTGAGTGCAAAAACCCGAAAATTAGACTTGGAAAGTGCCTCCTCAGCTGTCACATAACCTGTAGCCTTAACTCTGGAGAAACCCGTTTGTAACATTGAAGTCTGTAAGGTTGAATTGCAATAGTGAAGTGTGTAACACTGTGTGAGGCATCTACTCTCTCTTCAAGTTAGCAGGTTCAATCTGACAGTCACAGACTTGTTCACTGATGACTCCAAGCAAGTCACTTGAGGCCAAAGTTGTGCAAATGCTCAATACCACTTTGTTGGGCTCTTTTGAAAATCTGTCAATTAAGGGTGAGTTGCCTTATCCTACAAACTGGAAATCCTGCCCCCACACCTCCCCCACCACCCGGAGAGGTGATAATGAGACTTAGCCATAAAACACCACCATTGTGGAAATGCCTTGCAACTCTGTCAAAGAGGAAAGTACTTAAGGCTTTCAGCTTGACAGAAGCATGGCACAGAAACAGAGATACCCATCAAACTGCAGTCTGCAAACCACTCATTCTCCACAGAGGCATGGATGGGGTTCACATAGTCATATTAAACAGCCAAGCCTATAGCACTTTCAGCAGCAAAGCTGAGTTTCAATAATAATAATAAGAAAATATACAACTAGAGGGTCTGTCAGTAGGAAGCATGAACGACACTAGAACAAAGATTTTGACTGGATTTGGTCAACATTTATTAAAAGCTGATTTTGAAAGAGGAAGTGTCAACACTGCAGAGATGAATGAGGGTGGCCCAGTATCATTATAGTCACCGGGAGAGTAGCGAGACAAAGGCCATTGCAAACCTCCTTTGGACAGAAAGAGATCTATTGAGCTAAAAAATTCCTCTATGCAAAGTAATAGAAGCAACACATCTACTGGAACATTACCCCTGGAAAATATATAATAGTGGCCAATCTTGAATTTGACCTCCTTGATGGATTAGATGGGCTGAAATGATTTTCCCCTTCTACAGCTTCTGAGATGCTCTAATTCAAGGATAAACACATACAGATGGAAGAAAATCATGTTGACATGTCAGCACAGAGCTTCTTCCAAATGCACAAAAAAAGAAAAGGAAAACAAATCTTACTTAAAGTTTCACAGAGAATTCTCCCACTGTAACAACTCCCTGCTGTGCAAAGGGCCACACTCAGTGAATAAGTTGATCAGCAAAACATGTCAGTGAGGCAAGTGGAGCAAATCAGTAACGACCTTGTCTTGAAGAATTAAAGCTTGACTGGAGCACTGCTGGCCTAGAGCTGTCCTTAGCTCCACTGAACTGCCCTGCAGTAAGGCCAGCAGGCTTAAAAATATACCCTTATTGCCAGTGCACTAGCAGCATGTGCAGACTGCAGAGTAGGGACTGTCGGTGCCTTTATCCTTCTGAGCACCAGCACCCTCCCAGCTGTGCCCAGCTTCCCTCCATGGATCCTGCTGTTTAGGCACAGTGTGGATTAGCTGTTGTGGCCAGGAGTTGGGTGCCTGACAAGTACACTGCCAAGTTGGGCTCTGGCTAGAAATCCTCCTAGTTCACTGCAGGGTCAAATTGCCATGACGGTATCTCCTGGGGATGTGAATGCACCAAAAGCATAACCAGTTCTCATCTGAATTGATGGCCGTGTCCCCACCTGCCTGCAGTCGCTGCACTGCTCCCTTGAGTGGTCAAGTCTTGCATCCCCCACTGCTGGGACATTTCCAGGAGGGCAAATGCATTGCCCCCACTATCAGCTCTCCACAGAGCCTCTCCCTTCCTATGACTTGAGTGGGTATGCAGTTAGCAGAGTTCAGACTGTTTTCAGTGAAAGATGCTTCTCAGACTAGACAGAAATTACTCAAAAGTAGTTAAATTTCCTTTGCAGTTGGTTTTCAGCAGTTAACCCCCAGACTCTCCAGGTTAAACCACTCCAACACAGTTAGACAATCCAACAATCAAACAAGATACTCTGACTACTCTCACCTCCTTTCCCCATAGGCAATGTCCTGAGCCAGCAATCCCTACCACCTCCCTATCTGCCTTCTTAGAGACTTGGTTCAGGTCTTAAATGGGCAGAGAAGGTATCTGCAGAGTTACTTTTCTGCCCATTAAAATCCCCAAACCAGGTGACCATGTGGGCAGGCAAGCAGCGCTGCAAAGGAGGGTATCCACAGAATAAAATGTAATTATATAATTGTAATTAATTAGAACAGAAATATATTATACTCAGGTATTAGTAAAATTAATACAGAGAATGATACACAGAGAGAAGAACAGGACAACTCCATTCTTTTCGGCGGTAACTAACCTCAGGATTGGCTGTAAACCACACCCTTACTTGTCTGTATGGCAGGGTTTGGTAATCCTGATAAAGATACCTACGGTGCTGAAAATGCTGCATGAATAATAAGGAAGAAAATATTCTGCTCCAAGATACACAAATGCCCTTTGCAAAAAAGTAGCTTAAATATAATTGTGCCGGAATTACTCCACTAATTTTCCTTTCTAAGATGACCAGCTTTGTGAACAGTGAGAAAGCACAAAACCAAATAAATCCATACCTGGCAATTACTTCAAACACCTGCACCGACCAGGCTCGTTAAAAGTAATTGAAAGGCATGTAAATGATGTTCTACTGTTAACCTGGCTCAATTATTCTGAGTTGGGATGTCAAGCTTTTAACCAGCCCCAAAGACAGCATTGTCAGATGCTTTCGCTGAGAGAGAAATGATAAAGGGGAAAAAAGCAAGCTGCCATGTAACTCCATGTTGTGCCAGACCAAAAGGGGTATACAAAGAAATAATCCAGAAAGACTTTAACAAAGGGGCTGCTCCTCTGTTCTTTGCAAAGGGTTGGTTTTATATGCAAGGACTTCAGTGATGTAACTCAGTAGTCCTTTCCTCTGAAACCCATTCTCACCCTTGGTACGGTATTTAAGGAGCTCAGTACAGAGCTCAGCCAGATTCTGCTCTAGTGTTTGTGTGAGGCTGCACTGCATTTGAAGGGAGATTTGCACCTCACTTCACTTTGCCTCCTGATGGAGGGTTACTCCTGCCCAGAGAGCAGTTCTCAGCCTAAAGGAAACGGGTCAGTCAGGGCTGGGGACACTTCTACCTCTCTTGGGCTTGTATCCGAAGGCCATCACTTACTGAGTGACTGTTGCTTGGCAGTCTGGACAGAAAGGCTTTCTGGTTTGCTACTAGCTGAGTGGAACACACATGGGAAAACTCCTTCAGAAAACAAGACCTGGAGGAGATGCTGACTGCAGTTTTCAAGGAGCACCAAGAATGCAAGCATGCCTGTCCCACTGGGCCCAAGGGGATCTGGGAACCAAATGCCTTTAGGCCTCCGAATATCCCAGGTGGGGACTAGAAGACACCTTTTTCCCCATGAGTCAACTTGGCAGCTTTGTACATGATCTGTATGTCTCCTTACATAACTCTTAAAACACACATCAGCATACCACCTCAGCATGTGGAGATGGAAAGCTGCAATAGCCAGATGTCTCGGGCGGGGGGGGGGAATATTATTACCTTCAATAGGACCACTGTCAGCCTTAGTGTCCACAGCTGTTCTTTCCCACCTCTGCTACTGTATGCAGCACTTTCTGGCTGTGGGCTCAAGGCGGATTTCATTTACCCTGGTAAATGGCACGACCTTAATTTCTGTCAGTGCAGCTCCATCAGCCTCCCTGAAGTAAGTCCAGATTTGTTCTGAAGCGAGGGGAGAATCTGGTCCTAACTTTTTAAAAACAAATGAGTTTACTACACCCTGGGAATTTTCAAACATGACACATCCATCAATTTTCCTTTCTGACTAACACTTGGCAAAATGGAACTGTCAAAACTTTTTAATTCAAACCAAATTGTTTGCTATTTTTTCCAAGCCACATATTAAATGTCAGTGAGAAAAGTTTCCATACAGCCATTGTGGGCACACATACATTGCTACTCAATGACCTACACCAGAGAACAGCCCTGCAGCTTGGAGAAGCTGAAATCCACCGAGGGACGGTGTGAAAGCACAGCTGGGCCCAGTGGCTTCTGCTGTTGCAGTAAATCCCACTTTTCTCCCTGCACATCCCTAAAGTCTTTAGAGGTGAAATCATCAGCTCTCCTTCTCAATGAAGCTCTTTTTTGGCACTAAAAATACCTCCAAGGCAAGGACAGTGTAGCATATTTTCCCTGCCTGCCCATCAAGCTCTTAAAAAATTAAGTTATTAATCATCTAAACATTCACCTCTGCTGCACTAAGGCTCTCTGGCCAGGAAGTCCCATCGGCAGCTGTTTCAAATAACACACTTTTTACTGAAGATTTTTGAATTAAAAAACAAAACAAAAAAAAAATGAAGTATGGACAAATGCACCTTGTGATAATTGCTGCCTAGCACTGTGCTTTTAAAGTAGTCAGCTGAGCTTCTTCTAGTTTATAGTTCACTAATTTGCTTACTTGGTCCAAAAAGGAAAAAAAATAAGCAACCACACAAAAACAACAACAACAAAACACACACAAAAAAAAACACAAACTAACCCCACACTCATCACGTGGTTTATCCGAGGTCTACACATACAGCAAAGCATTGCTTGCAAGAAGGAAGAGAAGTTTGCAGCAAAATTCTTTTGTAACTGATGTATCAATGGAAAAAGTTGGTAACTGGGAGTGTTCTCTCTTTCCCTGTCTCTCAGTTGCTATTAGTGCTGGTCTTTAGGGTGTAGCTTTCCTCTTGGGCTTCTGTGTTTGTTTTACGTACTGCTTTCCTCTTCCTTTTGGTCAGGAGCCTTTTTACGATCAGGCAAGATAATACTGAGCAGCAGCACCGAATCTGCAGGACAAAATGAGCCTTTGCCTTAAATATCCAAGAGACAAATGGAGGTAAGTAGAAACAAATATATCAAGCTGTTTGGGTTGGGGGATTGCTGTCAGTTCATTATTTTTAGATTGCTAACAACTAGTACGTTGAATTTGTTTTGGTTTGTTTTCTCCTGCAATTTGACTGCAATGTTAAGAACTTAACTAAAGTCTGGCTTGGAAGTATACTGAAGTGGTAATTGCATTCAGGCCTTTGGTATGGATTACAGAGTTGGTTAGGATAGAAATCCTTTAAGCATGGTTTACTAGGCCTTCATGGCAGACCTTAAATACATTTTCTCTCTTCCTTTTTCCCAGTCTTGCAAAGCATCTCTGTATTTCTGATCCACAGTGCACACTATAGCTAATCAGAGAGTTTATCCTGCTCTTATTATCTTCTTGTATTTCATATATATTATAGAGGTTGTATTTGCTCAGCTGTACTGAATCCTATTATAAAAGCAGGGTGCAGAGGGCAGTTTCTGGATGCACAATGAATCTCTGTAACTAATAAAATATACCATTTGCTCGGCTGGAAATATCAATGTGAAGCCATAATGCTAGCGCAGAGCTCACAAGGTAAGTGATCCTACTTCATAATCCTATAATGTGGATACAGTTTGGTGGTACCAGCATAAAAGAGATACTTAGAGCTAAGCTGGACTTTGAGATAAATTGAAAATGGTGTCTTTAAAGGAAAACCGTTCAGTACAGAATTTGATGACATGCAGATCTTTTACCCCTAGGGTGTCATTTCTGGCAGTTGGGTGGATGAAAATAGTCTTGTTTATTGTGTGTACAAATATGGCAAAGGTTTACAAGGAGAAAGGAGTTCATGTCCAAACAAGACGGTGCATGTGAGCAGGCAATAAAAAACTAAATATTCATGACACCTCTTTTTTCTGTTTTCTAAATTATCTTTCGGACTTACTGAGATGTAGGTTTTTTTTCTGCATTGTTCAACAAATACTTCTGAAAAATCATTCCTTGTCTGCAGACTGCTTCCAATGTCAAACCCCAAGTCACATTGGTTTTTCATACACACTTGTAGTATGTTTTTGGTCTCCAACTGCATTATCGTGATTTTTAGGGTTAGATCTCCAGACTCAGCTGCCAAAAAAGAAATCACTGTTATTTACTGTGCTCTCTGACCTGCACAAAGGTAGTTCAGATATGAAAGAGAATGAACATTTTCCCAAAATATTCTGTAGCATCTACACACTTTTTACATTAGTTTCTTCTCTTCACCTAGACCAGACACAACACTCCTCCATGTTGTGACGTACCAGAAAGCAGAGTTGCATTTTGGTGAGTAAAGAATATGTAACTCACAAGCAGACTTTAGGAGAACTTTAGCTCTTTAAGAGTGTTAGAACAAGGACAAGCCTTGAACTGGGACTTCTGAATCATCTTTCTGTCAGTCACACCACCTCTGGCTGTTCCTGTTCACTTCCTGCCTGATCTCCTCTCCCAGGTAGACCCAAAAGTCCTTAGGACAGGAACTTTCCCTTACTGGGTGTTCATACAGTGCTTCTAAGTATCTTGCTCTTAGTTATATAGTAGCATAGCACAAATAATCAATCAAATGTGCTGGCTTTATTCATCCCTTTCCATAGCAAAAAGTTCGCTAAAGCTGATGGAAGTTTTTATGTGGCAGTACCAGACCTCAAATTATGACAGTCAGTTCATCAGTTTCACAGAAACACTGAGTTAAACTGCATTTATGTTGGCAAATCTATGCTCAGAGGGCTGAGTCACTCTGCCCAAAGCAGCAGCTATGGCTCCTTTGAACATTTGCTTTTTCAGAGTACATCCTTCCTCCTCCACCAAGCCCTCCAATATGCTTCTTGCTACAGATGTTTGCTTTTTTTAAGCTGCACTGAGACAGAAACAGAGGCAGTCACACTTCCCAGCTACCAGCCTGGTGTCCAGGGAGAAGAGAGAAAGCACCGTGTCAGGAACAAACCCAGAAGGAAGACCTAGGTTATGTTTATAACCTTGAACCATTGATGCAGACAAAGAAACAGGGATGTAAGATCATTATTAACCTATACATTTATTTTCATAGCCTGATTTTAAACTCACTTATACCAGTGAGTATTTCTACTGCCTTTCCAGGTTTTCTTTTTTACACAGCTTGAAATGCTGCCTCCAGCCTGCGTAAAATCTGAAGGGGCAGGTTCTGGCCTCATGGAAATAACCTCCTGTGGTCAGCAAAGCCACAGGGAGGTACTGAGGGAGAGGTAAGACCAGCCCCACCCTCCTCTCCTGAACTCTCGGCTGCAGCACAGACCTTTGCTTTCTGCTGTGAGCGGTTCAGAGTTACAAGTTCCTCTGCTACCCACATTTTGCCCAATTTGTTCTAGCTGGATTTCTAACAGAAAAAGGCAGAATCTTGCTAACTGTAGAATCCAGAGTCTAAGAAAAAGAATACACAAAAAAAAGTACACAAAACAATATCCACCTGTTAAATAAAAACATGCTGACAGTCAGTGGGGAATAAAGAAAAAAATACTAGAGCAGCCAACTAGAAGGAAAAAAAAAAAAAAACACAGCTTAATACTCGATAGTCACAGGAAGATCAAAAATAAAATAGAACTACTTTGAAACCTCTAAATTGGAATACACCATTGGAGAAGAGCTGACTGGTCCCAAGGAAAATTATCAGAACGGCATATTGAAGTCAGCAGGCAAATTTGAACATAAGATATATATATATATATATATTTATATATATATATAAAGGAGGGGGGTATTCTATAAGTAACAACTGAAATGTCAGGAAGTAAAATACTTTCAAAAGCAAAGCAATCAGAACAGGCAAAAACAGACCTTGAATTCTCTAGTAATTGATGCCAGATATTTGACAGCCATTTAAAATCATTTCTCAAGCTCATTTAAAAAAAAAGAAAAAAAAAAGAAAAAGAAAGTTGCTTTCCCATCCCCTCAATTAGAGGGGATCATCACATCTTTTTATGTTGAGAGTTAACTGATGTATGTCATGTCATATATCACTGCCTCTGCACCTGACAGGAATCAAAGCAGAGATTTTGAAAGGCAAGTGTCTTTGAACTGCAAATTATGCTTAACAAAGAAAGTGTTTCAGTTGTTGTTTCTTAATGAAATTTCTGCTTTTACATAAAAGATTTGTCTGACACTCTATTTCCTGGACAGTATGAAGCTATGTTGAAACCAATAGTTATCTATTTATTCCTGATTATACTGTGGTGTTTATAGAAGTGGAAAAAATGTCCAATTTATTGGATATCCAAAATTTTTGGTGATTTATTGAGAACCACTGGTAAAATTAACCCTTTGATAGATATTTTGTTCTTCTGGATACCTGCATAGACATTAAAAAGCATCTGAAACTTTTGGGTCTAAGAGTAGGTTTTTAGCTCAAGTTCTCTGCCCCCAAGAATTTCTGCTCATACTTTCTTCTTTCCTCACTCTTTATCTGAGGCCTCATTCTAAAAGGGGTTTAAAATACCCAGGCAAAAGCTGCACTCAACCAAATCTACTCAAGAGCAATTACCAAACAGAAGGATAAGTTGTACGGAGAAAAAATAACAAGTGGTAGGTCAGCAATTCGGTATTGTCTTTAATTCCACTACATTTGAGTGCTTTGGACAATGTTCCAAAAAAAAAAAAAATGCACACACACACTACCAGGCACAGAGAATTTTAATGAGCAAGAAAAGAGGTTGTTTTGTATGGTCAATATCAACTGAACACTGCTAACATTATTTTGCTTAATATGGAAGAGTAGAAAGATACTTCTTGCTTAGTTGCTAAAACCTTAATGTGTACAGATAGGAAAGCAGAGCATGCAGGATGTAACAGATTAGAGGTAAATATAGAAGAACCAGAACTGATTTGTTTAAGATGCTAAGTTCCAGCAGCTTTATTCACTCACTGAACAAACACAGGTTGAGGGGATCAGACTATACCTTGTTAATTAGGAAGCTTCAGAGTAGGAAAATACTGGAATATGAGACCATAAAAAAGTCCAGCTGTTGTAGAGAACTGGTGGTAAGTCAGGAATTGATGGTAAAACCTGCAGTACCTGATAGGGGTACACAGGTTTTACAAAGTTAATCTGTATCCCTGGAATCATGGATTTTCCCAGTATTAAGCACAACAGATCCAGAATTAATAATAATAATAATAATAATAATAATAATAATAATAATATTCTCTGGTTTATATTCCATGAGCTGAAGAAGGGAATACAAGTTTTGTGCAAGATCCTCAGACTGTAAAACAGCACAGGTTCGAAAGGGTTGATTCTTATTTTACTTAAAACTGCTTTAAAAGGCTTTTTACACTAGCCTGAATATAAATGGCAGTATGGCCTATTAACAAGCTTACACTTGCTCCTTTCCATTACCACTTTGTTCCCCATCTTCCTGTGAATTATACAGATTTGGAAAAAATGCTTAAGACATATTATGGATAGTACAATTCAGGAACAGCATAAATGGTAACATCCAAGAGTCGATTACTCTTCATCTCTAGATAAGGCATTCAGAGATGCTACCATGTAGCCCAGCCTGGGATTAGTTCTGAATTGCTTTTTCCACATAAACCTCTTCCTGCTGTTTTATCTCGGCCATGTACAGACATTCTCGCTTTACATCCACCTTGCAGTCTCTACAAGAATATTTAGGAGTTCAGCTGATTTGACTGGGATTAAGATGTGGACATTTGATATTAAAAATATCCATAATGTGCTGACACTATTTCTCTAGCATTGACTAGTTTGAACACTGTAAGGGCGCCAGCTTGATAGCACTTGCCATTTCCCTGAAGGACAGCACATTAGTGATCTGGTAGGATGCTAGCAGTGAGCATCTGGTGCCAGTCCCAGTAAGTGCTGGGGAGAAGTAACTGGACCCGGAGCGCAGCAGCCTTTGCCCAATGACTGCAGCACTGAGGCTGGGGGTGGCCCTTTTGGAAAGCACTTTGACCCCCTCCTTAAAAAACGTGCTCAAGGATGAAAAGCAAAATACAAAGTTTGGCAAAAAGATAAACTCTGTGGAGTGAAAGGAGTGGATATCGCGTGTTAACTTCAAGCACACTTTGCATTAGCATCGGGGCTGGGAGAGAGACTGCAGGTATGATTTGGGAGACAGAGAGAGCTGTCACGGTGAAATGATGAAATCTCAGACATATGTGTGAGGCTCATTCATTTGGCTTCAGTGTTATGCTGCCTTCCTGCTGTACCTGCTACTGTGTCATTTTCCAGTGAAACAACACAGCTTCTCCCAGCTGGAGCCTGCCTGTGCCTGGCACCAAGGGCTGCTCAGCTGCAGCCCAAAGCTGGTAAGGGGCAGCGGCACAGCGTGCAGCCAGAGCACAAGGAAGTCTCGCCAAAGCCCTGCTGCTTGCAGACTCCCCTGTTGTCACTGTTCCTGACCCATCATGGGCTGGAGAAGGGAAAGAAAAGGAGGATGCACCAAACACAGAGTTCAGCCCATTTTACCTTATGCCTTGGGTAGGCAAAGAGCTGTGTAGTCTCAATGATCACTAATAGGGCACTGCATGAGAGCTTCTCAGTATGTGCCTGGGAAACAGCAAAGCAGTAAAAGAAACCTGAAAGCAATGGAGTAACTTTCCTATAAGCTCTGAAATTATATAGCTTGGGAAAGGCAGAGGACAGTTAAAAATACAGTGCAGATTCAATGTATAAAGGGTTGTGGATATGCTTCATCACTGTACAGACTAAACAGCCCCGGTATGTTAATTAAAGCAAGCAGCCATGAGTGCTGCCTGGCCTGTCTAGGTTGGAGGCAAACATTCACATCCCTTTCACAGTGCAGCCTCTTGGAGAATTGTAGGCTAATCACATTTGTTACAATTACACTCTTAAAGGCAAACACATGAGTACATTAGTCCAAAAATCCCATCGTGCCAAAAATTCACCCATGCAGATTACTACTAACAATCTTACAGGCAAAAATTAGCATGTGTTTCCCATTTTCCAGTGCTAAGATCTGCATGTCTCCAAAGGATCAGTGTGTTTCCTTGAAGCATTAGTAAACTACACAGATATTTCAGCAGTGGATGTTTTCTACATCAGATCAACCTCACAGAGAGAACACATTAGCTGTTCAGCTATTAGCACATCTTTTACTTTTTACTTGTTTGTGGGTAAATCTGGAATCTCCATCACTGATGATTTTCGAAAACACGTTAGACAAACCAGAGAGAATTGGCATAGGTAAAGCTGAATGTGCCTCAGGGCAACAGATGGACCAGGTGACTTTAAGGAATTCCCAGGCTCCATTTTCTATGAATTCTGTGATTTGATGCTTCTGTTTCACTGACTAGACAGCTGGCCCTATATTAGTAGACAAATAAGAGAAGTGATACAGGATGGTTTAGATGAAGCCAGTTTGGAGTGTTTGCTTTTGCTTTATGAGCAGTCATCCTGCTCTGGAGGAGAGCTAACAGGCTATATGCACAGCTGGTCTTTGTGTTTTCAGACATCTGAAAAGCTGAAATCCTTCCCAGCAAAAAAAAAAAAAAAACGGTTGTGCATGCAAACAGTAGCCATTTTACAGCTTTTTAGAAAATACCCAGTTGCCTACATCAGTCTGTGATACCGTTTGAGTGACACATATTCCTCCAGTGTATTGATATTGTTATTCTGACTAACTTTTAAGTGGGGGAATGGACTGCATCTGTATGTTAGGAGGCAGAAGTTCTAAAAAACCAAAAAACAAAAAACAACAGTAGCTGACCTGAAGCTCCATCTGAGCCCCCCAAAATTTGATGTCTTACAAAAGGCCAGTATTGGCATATTCAAATATAACTGAGGTTAATGAAATTAACCCTGAATTTCTGACAGTTTCCAGTCTACTTGGGTCACCAGTTTAAGGTGTGTGGGCCATTTGGAAATGATGCAGCACTTGTCTGTGTGTTACTGGTAGCACTGGGTGAAGGAAGGGCCATGTCACGCCGGAGAGGTAACAGCATCGATTCTGCTCTCACCTGCGTGGGGTGCAGTCAGTCACAGCAGCAGGTCCCACTGACATCAATGGGAGGGGAATGGCTCCTTTTGAAAGCTGTCCCTCAGCAGGGAGATTAAGCCATAAAGCAGGGATTTAGTTTGTCCATGCCAGGTTACTTTCCCTGTACCAGCTATCAGCTCTGCAGACTCAGGAGACAAAATTTCAGATGAACCCAAACTGATGATTTATTTAAAGTATTTTCTTCTACATTTAAATTTTATTCCATCAATTAAGAGGGTTAATTTGCATTTTAGGTATTAGTTTTTGAATAATCTGAATCAGAAAGAAATTCAAAACAAAGTTTGAACCAGCTAATCCAGCTCGTTTTTGACTTTTTAGAACGTTTGAGTGAGACTACCTTTCCAGACGATATATATATTTAAACAATTTTGTGACAATGCCATGAAACTGTGCATTTAGCTGAGAAAAATCCAAGTAAAAAAAACTTGTTTAGCTCTCTCTGTATATGTGGTATTCTACCACAAAAAAAGAGAAGTAGATTATTCTGAAAGCTTCACTGATTTGAGACTGTATCTAAATACAAACACTGATCAGAGACAAGACGAGGTAGATCTCCAAATCTATTGCATCCTTTAAACCTTTTAAATATTTACTTAAATTTAAACTTATGGGATCTGTCAAGATTAAATAATGCAAACGGTTAGGCAAAGACTCATGTTTAACTGAAGCCTGGCTTTTTACTCTAGGCCCTTTGGCTTGGAGACCTTGTCTTCCTCAACATAGTCAGCGTGCAATGAACAGTTTATGGGCAGCCTGACACAACTGTGCTCACAAATGAGCTGTCACATTCATTCCTAGGGGAGATAACTAAAATGTTAAGGGTATCAGCAGTGCTAGCTTCCTCACTCTCCATTAAAAGATGCAAGAAAAGAAAGAGGAAATATCAAATTATGAAGATTCATGCAAACACATGAATATTACTTGTCCAGCCTCATAAACCACTTTTCCAAAGGGAATGCTTGGCTGCCACTGACAGCTCTTCACTGAGAGTAGTCACACTCAGTGATGGAGCCTGGCAGGCCTTATCTCTTTTAGTCCAACAGTGCTAGAGCATAGATGAGGGGCTATTCTTTCCAGCTGCTCCTATAAACTTACCAAAATCCATATCTGAAAGCTGCAGGACACTTAGCAAAATGCCCTTCAGTTCTCCACAGGTCACTGCAGGAAGACAGTAACACCCCAGCCCTCATCTGCTGGTGCTGACTTCAGTCACCCTGCTAGCTTGCTATTTCCCCCAGCCAGCAACTGTTGTCTGAAAAGATCTCAACATGGGAGTGGTAATTGCATGGCCTGTGTGCTGTGCATCAATTGGGAGCTGCAGGTCCCTTCTCAGCCTTTCTCAGAGAGAATAGAAAGTTCTCATAAAAATAATCTATTTCATTTTCTGGACATGGGATCTTGACAGATGTTTATGGTTAATCAAACTTCTCCTCCTACTCTGTCACCATTATCCAGACTGAACCTCTGAGTAAGTTACATGTCGCAAAACTAGCTGGTCAGAGCCCTGCTTCAGCAAGGGCCAGATGAATAACCACAAAAACACCACAAAGGCAAAGGTGAGGTCCATTCTCCTACAGAAGACTAACCATATCATTTCAGCCCATCCTGGGGTGCAGCTACACCACGGTGAGAGGCACCAGCTTTAAAGTGGATAGTTTAGGAGTGCACCAACACCTTCCCATCATACCACAGCTTGGGTTTCTACCCATTTTACCAAACTGAGCATGCTGCTGCAATGCTCAGCCTCAAACCCACATATGTTGGTCAACTAAACAATTAAATATCCAAATAGTTTAATATTTTCCAGTGCATTAACTGAATACATAAGCATTTTGGGGACAGATTTGCAATGGCTCCAGATCTAGTCCTGCAAGTATAGGTCCTGCTGCATCTACTCCAGGTGCTCTGAAATTACTGTGTTCCTGCCCTGTAAGCATCCCAATTTCATATTCCTTTTTGTAGATTTGCTATTCTTCTTGGCAGCTGTACAACTAGTTTCAGTTTCCCTGAATCCTGTGTATTACCCATGCATTTAATACTTTCAGAAGTTTTGTTAAGAGATTGAAAGACCTGGATTTAGAACTGCCTATCTATCACAAAGCAAATAATCTGAAAAACGTCTGTATTTGAGCAAGAAGAGCCAAGTTCTCATGTGGCAAGAGGACTTTCATCTTCCCCCAGCAGTCTTTCTCCAAAATTTATAATCACAAATGTACACACGGGGAAACAAGATTTATCTGAGTCAGAAAATGCCTGGATTTTAGTTCTTTTACTGCTAGGAAATATGTACAGTTGCTTCCATTACTTCAGAAGGTTGCGTATTTTCATTTTGTTTTGTTTTTAATCACCTTCTGGTCTCTTGTTAAAATACATTTCTTGAAAGGCTCCTATTTTTGGACCTTAGAAGTTGTAATAATTTGAAACCCATGAATGCAATTCAGTTCAGATTCACATGTTGAGTCACGAGTCCTTCTCGAATACAGTGCAATAGTCAACTCATGTCCATGTAAGGGGATTGGCAGTAGCTTTGGAAATATCTGTACTCTTTCCCAGTCCTCACTCATAAGACATACTTCCAGCTCTTTTTTTTTTTTTTTTATAAAAGCAAATAAACAGTTTGTCTATAGGCATCAGATATTGTCTCCATAACAATCTCTGTATCAGTATGTTGTTCCATAAGATGTTAAGGGAGGCTTTGAAATTTGTCATAACGTTGGTGGTCCAAGTCTTACACTGTTAAGATTCATAGCACTATAAGAAGATCCTTTTTTCCCTCTCATCTTTTTCAGTCAACACTGACTGAACAAAGCCAAACAAGTTGTTTGTACAGCTGTCATCCATCACATACCTACTCTTTTATTATACCCATGCAGCATGTTAAAAATCAATGCTAATATCTTGTCAGTTATTATTAAACTGTTTTTCAATGCTCTGAATCTCTAGAATGCCTGAGCTGATGAGGTGATTAGAACCAGACCATTCCCAACACTGCTGGCTCAGCCATGTGCACAGAAGCATGCTGCCTTCCTGGGAGCCCTCACTTGCCAGCCCTAGCCCCCAGCTGACACTCCTCCACCACACGCTTAGCTCTGCCATTGAGCTCCTGCCCACTTTGAAGAGTTCACTTTGCCTCCTGGAGTATAAGTCTGACTCTCCTTTTGCCTCCTTTTACCCAAAGTATACGCTTTCATGTAACTGCATGAGCTGTGCTGACCCAGGGAACCAGCCAGTGACTGCTTTTTGCTGCATTGGGTGCATATGTGAGTTTTGCAGTCCTGTCACCGAGCCAGATAGATGAGTGCCTGGTTTCTTCCCCGCTGTATTAGTAAAGTGCACCTTATGTGTTTTGTTAAGCCATGAGTATGACTGGGATCCTAGGAGTCCTCAAGCACAACCACTGATCCAGCTCCTAATGTAATGGTAAAGCAGTGCTCAGGCAGGACAGGTTTTCAGATGTTGATGGCCTCTTGTGTTTCCAGGTTCTAGCAAGGAAAATGTGTTGAAAAACCATTCAAAACAATTTATAATCTAATTTTGTGGACTTGAATGGTTCAGATAAACATCTGAGCACATTTGTTGAAGGAAACAAACTGCCATTCTGAGCAGCTGGAGGTTTAACCATCCCCAGAGCATAGTCCATCAAACCTAGAGATGTGGCACACTACCGGATAGCTGCATGTGTGTCATTTTGATGGTCACAAAGGAATGCCCTTGGGGCAGGAGAGGACTTCTAAAAACTCTTTGAAACCCCCAATGCCTCATTTCTGAGCTTTCCATGGCAGTATATTTCTTCCATTTTCACCTTGTTCTTAAAGCTTCACTCTTCATTTAAACCCTCTAAGGAAGCTCCCTGCAAGATAGATGTACATTACCCTTTCAGGAGAAAGCAAACATCTTTCAAAGAAAAAATAATAAAAAAAATACTGAAATCTATTTAACAACGCCCCTCATGTATCTCTCTCTCATCTTCTCTAAATATTAGTTCAGAAAACATATTTCACTTATAGCAATTTCATTGCCATAATCCAGATAGTATGGATTATTTTTGCAGGGATACTTTAATACTAATTTGCAGGAGTAGAAGGCAATTTGCTATCCTAACAAACTACTTTTGTCCTTGGATGAAACAGACAGCAAAGACGGTGCCCCTGGTTAATTGGAAACACTAGATAGATATCCATAATTTTCTATATGTGAAGTCTAATGTTGGAGATGTTATTAACTTTCAATTTAACTCCAACAAAATTAGAACTAAAGAATTATACTCATTTCTAAGTAGAAATCTCCTTGGAAATAGCTTGATGCACTGTTTTGAAAGATGTCAAAAGATCACCTCTTCATAATGACCAGGGAAATGTGGACCCAAATACGAACGTCTGGGTAGTCATACAACTGATTCTTCTCGGAGCTGCCCATCACAGCTAGCTATATACAATGCACATCAAGCTTATGAAAAAAAAATCACAAATCTACTTCATTTACTCTGATTGTGGGATACCAGTGTATCCATGAAAATGGAAGGCATGAGGCCTAAGTTCAAGTCCGGCAGTGTAACATGAAAAGCCAGTGTGTGAAATCAAGAGTTGGTGGACACTTTCCCTAACTACACTAACACTGATGAACCCTTAGGGTCCAGACCCTTCAAAGCTCACTTGCTCGTGTTGATGCACAAAATGCAGCTGCCAGTCTAGACACTATTTCTACATCCACCTCTTCCCTCTCTAAAGGAGGGGTTCAGGGTTAAAACACTGGATGTCAAAGACTTTATTTCAATCATCTGGTCTGCTACAGATACAGGACATGTCACTGGAGTTCAAATTCCTTACCTGGGCATTATCCCTGTTCATTCCAGCCCTCATTGATGTCTGTGAAGATGGCAGACTACCCCATCTCACAGCAGCTTGTGAGTACATCCCAGGCCAGCCAGTCACGCTCTGCCTTCTACTCGGTCATGAAGCTAGGGATGCTTAGAGCCGTATAATCCTTGCCTGCCAGAAGGAAGGTAAAACTTGGAAAAAGACTCCTGCAAGATTTGCGAAGCAAGTTTATCTTCAAACCATGGTGTGACAAGAATGCCGTCCACTGAGCCCGTACAATGGCTAATCAGCAGGGGCACAGGGAGCGGGACCAGGGGCATGGAGACAGGACAGCTGTACCACTCACAGCTCCGCCAAAGCTTGAAGTGCAGCTTTGCTCATCACACTCTGCTCAGGACCAAACAAGCTGTTCTCTGCCTGTGAACCATAGAGCCTGGCCAGCAGCGAGCAGCACAGTGTGCAGATCTAAGCCAACATGTGAAAGCAGTATCTGCCAACATATTTGCATGAATTGTTGTACCCACAGCTGAGTTCAGTACAAATATTATTTGTGGGGGACAAAAAGTGATTAGAATCTAGCAACTGGCTCTTGGTAGAGTCACCTTCAGACTAGTCAGGCACAGTCCTACTTAATCTGCCTGTGTTTCCAGAGCACTGATCACCATGTATCTTTGCATCACAGCCATCCATCACACCACCAGTTTCTCATCTAAATACTGCCAGCAGCACTGTGAGTAGCTCAGCACTGACACTCCCTCCTTCTCCCTCTGCATCTTATTATTTAAGTTGCTGCTGGCAAAGAAAAGGAAAGTGGCAGTGTCCACAGTGACGTTAGCAGAACTGGCAGCTTAATCAATGCTGATCCATCCCCCCTACCCCCACTTCTCTGTTGCTCCTTTTTGAGGCAGAAGAGCCCTGTAAATTCACCACTGTGCCCAGTCAGCCAGAAATACTGCTCATTTTCCAGAAAGCCTTTGGTACCCTGACTGCCTCCAACTGTACATGCTATGTCCCCCTTGGCCACCCAAGGTCCCCCAAGCAGAGCCATTACCAGGACTCCCAGAGCACACGCTTCTCCCTTGGTCAGCAGGATCAGCTCTGGCAGAAGGCAGGCAGATCAGGGAGCCCTTCTGCTCCCTGCAGATCACTCATCATGGGACAAATAGGGTTACAAGAGCACTAAAAGCAGAGCAGGCCACCAGAAAGGCTGGGTGCAACCAAAGAAACTTGTTGAAAGGTTTTCCAAAACTTTGGAAGCTAGGAAGTTTGTAAATAGTCCCCAGTTTCTCCCATTCCAACAAAGTGTGCCTTTTCTGTTTGAAAGGGAGCAGACAGACCTCCGCTAGCGATACAGCTCTGCTCACTCATTGCCACCAGGCCATCACCGAGCGAGAGCATAGTCTCTGGAGGGGAACAGAGCTGCAGATACTTCCCAATGTAAACTGCAGAGGATTCACCAGGACGTGATCCTCCTGGACACCAGGAGCCTCGCTAAGTCAGGCAGAGTTGGCAGGCAGGCACACGTGTGGGTACAGAGCAGCTGCTGTCCCTGCTGCCTTTTGTTATCCATAGGACTTTGGTGAAACCGGGAATAAAATTAGCCTTTTTCCCCCCAGTCCAGACTCTCACCACCTCATCTCAACAGCATACCTTTGCCTTTTGGTAATACAGTTGTAAACAATAATTTATACAGGTGGCTTGTTTGGTATTTTTACATATTTTTTTTTTAAGACAGTTTTTGGAAATGGGAATTTTTTCTTCCCCCTCTTCAGTTCACTTGGCTGACACACCAATTTGTGATGTGCCTTGTTCGATAGTGTGTCAGTCAGTGGGAACTAGAAAATAAATTTCATATAAAAAACCATCGATACTGTAATTGGAGGAGGAACATCATAGCAAGGATGAATGTTCTTGAAAAAACTAGTTTTCCAAAGCATTTCAGCATCCATAATCCTCCCTCTCTGTCTTGGGAGCTTGGTGTGTGGGTGGTCGCATGCCCTCGTCTCCCTCTCGCCATGCTTATACCACTTGTCAGCACATTGCCATTCTCAGCCTATTGTCAAGATTATTCTCCCCTTTTGTCATCCAACATTCCCTAGAGTTTTCTGGAAGGGGAAATCTTGAGCATGGTTGATCTGCCCCAGCTTCATTCATCCACAGGGCCTGGAGAGGCAGCGTAGGGCATTTGTTTCACCTCCTGGTCTCTCCTCCATCCAGCATATCTGAACCACAGCCAAGGTACAGCCTGTGCCAGGAACAGGAGCACTCATGCTGGGGCTCAGCACACTCAAACATCGCTTTCCTGCAGTTCATCCCATCACAGCATAGACGTGCCCTCACCATATAGATGTGCTCATTGTACTGATAATAGTAGGATGGTTACCTATAGCCTGTCTTTCTCAGCATGCTTCTCTGACGCTACCTTCTCTGCAAAATAAAGTCAAGGAGGATTTTGGCACAATGCTGTTGTGCACAGGTTTCCCTAAGGGGGTCTGAGAAAGTTTTTCTTCTCCCATGCCAAACTAGCCCTCCTCCTTCCACCATGCAGCACTAATGGGTTACTGCATTTCAGGAGGAGCAATTCCATCTGGTCGATATTCCCACTGTCGTAGCTGCAGGAAGCTGGTTGTTTAGCATCTCTAGATCACACAGCGATACGAACTTAATCAATTCTCTGTCTCAATTTTCTGATCTCATTGAAAAGCATATCTTGTCTCCCTTGTCAGTACTGCTTAATTTTCCTCTTCCGCTAAGCTATTAGTTAATTCACGGGCAGTAGCTAGCACTGACAGGCAACACAGTTCATGGGACTGACCTAAGCCACAGTCTGGAGCTGAAGGACTCTGATCCTAACAGTCACACAAGCTTGGACAAAGCGTTGTGTCCCAGTTTGCCCATCTTTGACATAAGAACAATGTTTCTACTGCTAAGGGAGGGTGGAATGATTATAACCTAGAAATACTTGATGCTAAACACTTGTGCCAGTCTAATTATCGTGTTTATAGTGTAATGGCTTACGGAGGTAAGAGAGTAGAGGATAGCCCTATAGTTACAGGGTGGACTGGAGCAGGGGAGATCCAACCTCAGTTCCTGTCTCGTACACAGGTAACAGGAGATACCCTAGCCAAGGTCTGGGCTTCAAACCCCCCCCCTTCTAGTGTGGGAAATAGAACTTTTCCCTCTCAGGAAGCTAAATCATTCTTATTTGTGAGTTTGCAAAGATACTTGTTACTGTCACTTTTTAAATGAATTGCTACTTGTAGAGTTCCAGTGTGGATTCAGTTTATAAATAAAGGACAAGAAGGAATAACTGCAATTATGAGAAGCTTTGCAATACTCAGTCAACATCTGTTTCCTTGTTATTTAATGAATTCTTGCACACCAAAGTTAATTCCAATTGGCTTTCACAGCCAATGCTGACTTCACTGACTTCAACAGTTATTCACGACATTAAGCAAGATAGCAATTACTTTTGCCCCGTTCCCTGCAAATAAGTAGAGCACCATCAGACCTAATACCTACTACAAAAATCAAACACGATTACTTACAGTCTGGAAAACTGTGAATTTTCCTGTTAGCGTAGTTTCTAGACAAGCATCACTACCACAGTTCAAAATGTTAAAGCAGTGCCATGCCTGATTTAGCAGCATCCCCCACACAAGTTGTGAAGGAACACACAGAAGCCTAACAAGTGTAATTAGTATCAAGCGGTGTGTGCAGGCAGAGTCTGTCCCAATGCCTCCTGCTGCCCTGCCCATGGGCTGCCCACCAGCTGCTCCTGCACAGCTGCCCTGATGTGCCTATGAAATTCTGCTCCACATGCTCTGTTTTGCTTCTTTCCATGTTTCCAGAGGAAATGCTCAAACAGCTCATCTCCTTGAAGCATCCGGTGAGCGGAGCTCTGCAGGGCCCTTGTTTTGCAGCTTTCGTACCCTATGGCACACATACACTTCTGGCCTTATGGTCAGCGGCTGACCGACTGATGCAAATCAAATTCTGTGGAGTCACACTGACACGCACCAGCTGGCTAGTTGGCCTTATCGATTTTCACAGGTCTTGATCTCATGCATGCTCATATTGATTCGTTAGTTACTCCCAGATCTGGCCTCTCTGCAGACCAGTGCCTAGGCCTGCACAGAACGTGCTTTTATTGCAATTATGCAACTTACTCTGCTGGGAACATCGTCCCACAACCCACTTCATCCTCCATCTAGAACAATTTTTTTGATCTAGATTTCAGGCTTGTTTTTTAATCAGTTAAGAATATCTGCAGTAACGAAGAAGCTCAGCAGGATACCAGCTGCATGCTGGCACCATAGGCACAGCGGTAAAGAGAGCTTTGTTATTACAGAACGTGCCTTCAGGGAGCTGGTTAGGCCAGAAGACAGGTTTGAGCTATGTCTCCTTTCCCAGAAATGGACAATCAGTCACCGAGCCCAGGGTTCTGTGGGAGAGGAGCTAATCAGGGTGTGGGAATCAAGGTCTCATTCAACAAGTTTATCCTTTTGAAAGTTGGGAACAGAGGTAAACCTTTCCCTCCATTTTGCTGCCCTCAGCAGCGAGAAAGACGGCTCCCAACGGTGCTGTTCAGGTAGGAGAGCAATCAATAGTCTCATGCCTGCCTCTACATTCCTGTTGTTTCCATAACATTTTCCCTGCACAGAGTCTTATTCACGAGTATTAATGATAAATTTGCTTGCTGACATGCTTTAACTACAAAGCTAATCCTGGTATCCTGCTCAGCTCCACACACCACTTCCTGCTGCAATATCAGGTTTTGATTAAGGAAAGAGAAATTTGTAGATTTACATGATGTTGCTGCTCATCACATGAGACCACGGTGACTTGGATCTTCTCCTTCAATAACCGCACCTAAACGCTTGAGCACAACCCCACCTCATTCAGCCTGCCCCAGGGCCCTCTGTGGCCAAAAGCCCTTTGTCGAGGTGGTGACAGGCTGCCAAAAGTACCCAGGGAGATTGGCTGATGATTCAGCACAGCCATGGGAGTCAGAAATGTTCCCTGCTTAGTTGGGGGTGGTGACCAGCACATTATGAACCTGGAAATGAAAATGCAATCACCATTACAAGCCCTGACATCCAAAGGCACTACCTTTCAGCTTGCCAGGCACGGTGAGAGCAGTGATGAATTAGCTTGCTAGCTTGGTGGTGGCAGGGTACAGTGAAAATACTAAGTTTCCAAAATACCTGCATTGCATAAAAGCTTTTGTACAGAGTATAACCACAGCTTGCATAAGCTGAAGGTAATGGGAGATGAAGGAAAGTGAAACAGGGTGAAAGAAAGCACCTGGTTATAAGGAACGGATAAAGAGCAAGGTGTCCCTGGCAGGGTAGTGGTGAGGGACTTGTCTCACCTGTGAAAATTACTTCCCTTCTCCTTTCTGTCTGGTTATGTCTTTATTGTCTGTTTGCCCATTTTATTCCAGGACTTTCTTCTAATATATATTTACACATTTGTCAAAGGTCTTGTGCAAAGGCAACATGAATATAAACTGCACCTCCTAAACACCAGTGTAACAGCATTAATAACACCTGCCACCAGCCACAGAGGGAAAACCCTGGGTGAAAAGGATGTGGCACAGAACTGGGGCCTTAAGGGATGTTACTGTCCTTAGTGTTCTTCTGTCTATTGTAGGATTAGGCCTACCTTAAAATAAGATCAATAGGAAGGGTTGGAAAAGCACAGCTGCACACAAAATGCTGGTCTGCTCCAGTTTGTATTGGTCTACAGATAATATATTGCCCATCTGTCCTGTGCAGAGCCCTTCCATCAGCTCGGCTTTCACCATAGCCCTCTCTGCCAGCCACTGCAGGAGCTGTGCAGCTCAGGAATGGCTCAGCCCACAGGACCAGAGGATGAACCCATTGCTGGCTCTAGCAGTGATAGAGGCAAGGTGAGGTCTCCTTGTACTCATTAGCTTATACTCTTATCCCCATCTCATTCTCCCCAGCAGACATGTAGCACAGCTCTAGTTGAACAGCAGGTTGCATACAGCCCTCTCATCTCCTTGTCTAAACGTTTGACACCTCTTTCCTTGTCCAGAAACTAATTACAACCTTAAACCTCAGTCATGTGCCCCTTCCTCCCCAGCTTCCACCCCTTTGCTCACAGCTTCCCCTCCTTATCCCAGAGTGAAAACAAGCGTGTCTCCAAGGCAGACACTGAAGGCAGGCTGACCTTCACAGCTATATTAATAAGGGAATTAAGACTAATTGGAGGAAGTGGTGTTACCTCCATACATAGCATTATACTAAATTGCTGCACCTATTTCTAGCATACATATTTTCTCAAATACCAAAGCCGGTTCAAAGCTTTTGTCACAGTAATGACAAAAAGGCTATAGAGGACAAATCTGTTATCTTAGCTTATCTAACTGCTAGAGGTAGATAGAGAAGTGAATTAAATCGAACACAAGTAGTTCTATAAGAAGAAAATACCAGGCATAAAAAACTGTTTAATCTTTCAGAAAAAGGTGTCTGGAAAAACGGCTGGAAAAGGTGTTGGAAGCAGCCAGCTGAGCTGCAGTGAACAAGGGTGGCTTCTTCTAATGACTATCCATTTCAGCATCAATGGCAGATTCTCCCTTTCTTGACCAAAACAGAATCAGATGACATTCCTGACCCCCACAGAAGTTTTACTGTGTTCTATCAGGATCTTCAGACACGAAAAGAAGCTTTACTTGGAAAAAGCTGCACCTTATAGTGAGAGGGATTATTTGTTGATAAAGCATGGTCTTTCTCCTATGCAGGGCAGAGCTATTCTCGGGTTCTTTCTAGGGTAACTTGCCCCTGAAGATCCTGGCACTGCCTCAGGGCAGAGGCGTGCAGGAGGACGGAGCTCACAGAGGAGCTGAGGATGCGGGACAGGGTCGGGGGAAAGCAGGTGAGGAGAGGGGTATGGGATGGCCAGGGGTGCAGGTGGTGCCAACAGGGCACTCTCTGTGATAGCCAGATGAGGAAGCATATCGAAGCACAAACCACCTGACAGTTCCCATTCCCCTGCCTCCTGGGGAAGGGGAGCCGGTCGGGTCTGGTAGGTCGAACAGAGCTGCCAGGTTTGAACACAGAAGGAACGGGACTGAAACTTGGGAAGGTTGGGATCGTTCTGGTTTCACCCCCACATCCTCTAACACTAGGAAAACTGCACTGTCCCCGAGCCCCAGAGTTTTGCGGGCCCTCTCTGGGCCCCCTTTCTCCTGCCCCCCTCCCCACGCCTCCCAGCTGCGAGCTCCTCGGGGCAGGGGCTGCTGCTGGTGCTCGCTGCCAGCTCCTGCCCGGGGCCTCTAGGTGCTGCTCTACCACCAGCGATGGGCTCCTGGCAGTGCGGAGGGAAGGGATGACTTCCTCCCCTTGCAGGAGGAAACTGCAGCACTTCTGCACCTCCAGAAAGTGCTCCTTTAAAGCATCATCTCATTCACCCTTGCGTAAACCAACAGAAAGAGCAAGGCTATCCATCTGTAGCAGACTGTTTTCTGCAGGGATTGCAGCAGAGGGAATCAGCCCGAGCAGCTCAGTCGGCATCACATTTTGACTACACGACAGCTGTAGCTTAGCTTTTCATGCTACCAAAGAAAAAAGAAGAGGTTAAACTGAGCTAATGGCATTGTCATGATAGGAGTTAACCCTGGTAGGTCAAGAGCAAGGATACAGGTGATTTCTCACAGAGAAGGAGAGCAGTAATGCACATGGGGCTGATTCTTAAAGGCAAGGCTTAAAGCTTAAGGCATTAACAAATTAACATTTTGCATAATTAGACATTGATCTCTATCAAAAAGCATGGTATGGACACTATCATTTTATCACAATGCCCTAACCAGTGATGGAAAATTTGAACATATACCAGAAAGCCTATTAGTTGCCTCTCCACTAGGAACTTTACTCGGATGTTTGGCAAATCTGTATCTCATCCTGCTGTTTCCTAAATGAGTGACAAACATTCCCTTGCTTCCAGGGGGCAACCTCACTGCCATACTAGGATTTTCACCTTGCATATAGGTAAAGTATTGTTCCTCCTTTCCTGACCCACAGGGAATGCAAATTTAAGGTGTCCATTACCCTCAAAAACCTGGCTGATCCCATGCCAGCTGGGACAATCAAGGAAGGTAATTTTGTCTCATCACCAGTAGGGAGACTCTGTGTTAACAACATCTTCTTGGTGTGTTGCATTTTTCCATGCTGTGCAGGATATAGCATCAATTCTTTGTGACCAGCTCAGCCGTAAAGACCACCCCATAAATATGCTGAAACAGTAAATAACCGATCTGCCTGGCCTTGGGCAATGAGTTCACGTTGCATCCCTGACAGCACACATATACTACAGCTGAAGCCAACAGCTCTCCACATATAGAAACCATTTATTACCATATATTCAGCAGAGAGAAAGCAGCAAGAAGATTGCATATCCTGTAAGTTTACCCTGGTTCAGCTGATTCATGGCGCCTCTCTGGCTCTCTGGAAGTGGCCACAGAGATTGTACATCTTTTGAAATGTTAATCCCAGCTTAGTGAAGGAATGGTGCATGATCAGGCACACATCTCAGAGAATGACTCTCTAATCTGGGAACCTGCTCTCAACAAATGCATTTAAGGCCTACATGTGATATCTGGTGGCTGTTGCATTGCATGCTGATGTGTTAGGATTATGCGATGCTGCTCACAGAACAAGAAAGTCTCAGATACACCGTGAGAATTAGTTGGGTAGCAGAGAGTGATGGTCTGGTGCAGTAATGAGAGCAATTGGAAGATGCTCTTCTGCAGCAGAGTCCTACCTGGATGATCCTGGGAGACACAGGAAACATATATGGCAGGGAGTGAAAAGCTTCATTAACCTTGGTCCATTTCATTGCCACCACTTTATCATATAGAAAATAGTCCCTAACAGGAACCACACAGACACTTCTCATCTGCAGCAGTATCCAGGCAATCCAACATGGAATAGCAGCGGGAACATCAAACTGTGCATAGGGGGTCCTGGGCAGACACAGACAATGGCACCTCAGGGAGACAAACCCGCGAAGGAACGGGGCCTTCCCACAGCTCTCCAACATCAAACCATGTCCCAGAGGAGAAATAGTGCTTAGGGGACAGCAGGGAGCAGCCCATACCACCTACCTGACAAAGATGTGGACAGATTCCTTGTACCTTCTGGAGAACAGGGATGCTTTGCTGAACACAGCCACTGACTGTTCCCATTGCCTGCACATTGCTGCCGTGAGCCTACAGTTTTGATGGGTTCCCAAACAAAAGTGCATTTTGCGGCACTTTCCCTCCAACCTATTTCAGAGCCGTGCTGTTAACCTGCCTTTTGCCAGCCACCTTCATTCCTCTGCTGTTTCACACAGCAAACTCTTCTCGCTTGTGTGGATACACAGCCCCTGGGCAAAACTGTCAGCAAAGTGCAGCTTTCCGAGTGCTAAGCAGGGAAAGGCATCGAGCTAATCTGTCCTGACGCCGGAGGCATTAGTGCCAGCAGAGACATAACCCCCCCACCATACCGTGCTGTCCCTGGGTGGGCATTGCTGCAGCAACTCACCCAGCTGCCACCACTGCCCAAACGTGAGGCAGGTCCTGGTGAGTAGACAGACAGGTTTTCAGAAGATGATTTTGTATGGAATCAATTCGGATTTCTTACCTGTTACCCAAATCCTCGCACTTCCCTGTGTGCACATGCACACACCACAGCTTTCTTGCATTGGGAATTGGAACGTTATTTCCAACTTTTATGGTATTTGTTGATATTGCTGCAGGCATTTGGGTTTCTAGCAAAGAGGAGAGAAGGCAGTTAATGCTTTTCAATACCGGCATACGCATGTGTCTGTCTGCATGCTCTGCATCTAATGCAGTGTTACTGGAACCTGGTATTTTGCTGCTGGGAAAGAGCAGGTACCACGCATGTCTTCAGCCCTGCAAGCATTATCTCTTGCCCTGTTTTACAGTACCTCCTGTAATTAGGTTTTATGTTAGAGCTCAGAGGCCGTTTTCTGTGTCAGACAATGCCTCAGCAAATTTTGGCTAAAGATCGAGGATTAGTATCTAGGGGAATTGAGCCAGAATTTATAGCAGAAACACAGATTTTATTTTTCACTAAATTGAATCTTAACAAATATCAGTGGGTGAGATAATTGACTTGTTGGATGAAATATGCTTTTTTAATCATGTAATTTGTTCCAAAACACTGTTTCTAGTATTTTCTCTATGGGTTGATTTGTTAATACCACCTTGCAAACTGAGAAACTGGGGCTTTTCCCTTCCAGCCTTTAGCATGGATGAAGTGCTGTGTTTGGAATTACTAACTCAGACTCATAGTAATCTTCCCTAAAATGCAGAGATAATTAGCTGCTTTTATTGTAGCAGATGCTCTTAGAAGACCTCCTGTAACTCTGTTACTTGTGGCCAGAGTGCCACGAGCCACATCGTGCTATCAGAGCTAAGGGCTGCTCCACAAGCTGAGGCTGTCCTCTGCCAAGTGTCAGTGGCTGAGAACCAGCATTCAGAGTCCAGAAAAGGAGAACCTGCTCGTAGCCGAGTGCAGGTTCACTGTAGCTGGAAAACCCTTGCAGTTAGAAGAACAGTCATTGCTAAAAATGGATTCAGGTCAGCTTTCAGTGCTTTCTCTCAGACAGGACATTCAGCGAGTTGCCCTAGCCTCCAAATGCACCTTCTCTACCCAGTGTGGACAGGCTGTTTCCTTAATCAAGAGTCACCTCGTGTCAGATGCACCACAGCTGTCTTCCTGGACCTTTTCCTCTCTGCATTCTCATCTTGGATTTACTTTCTATTTAGTTGATCCTTAAAAATCCTTCTCAACATAAAAATCAAACAACAGTTGCCACCATCACAGGGTGATGTTTATGTCCATCTTAGAGACAGCTGCACCTTCCTTCCCCCCGCTCCCTCCTGCCTTCCTTTCCGCTCTCTACAAGTGGCTACGTAGCCTCACACAACATACAAGTTCAGTTTAGGAGAACTAGGGAAAGAGGTCAAATACACATCAGTCATTATTAATAAGACAAACTCTTCATTTTCTGAGGACAGAAATTATATTTAGCACTGGGAGGAACCTTTACTGTGGACATGTAGGAGACCAAAGTATGCACTACCGACATTTTAGGCTTTTCAGAGGCCTTTCAGGATCCCACATTAAGCATGCTCAGCAGCCCAGTCTACCTAAACCAGACACTGTGTCACCCCCAAGTCACAGACATTTTCTGTCAGATATCTGAGATTCATAAGTACATAATATCGGGGCTGATTATGCTTAGGCATGTTTTCCTATAAATTATTTCTTAGAAATACAGCACTAAACAAATGGGAATTATAATAAAATGAGACAGCAGTGATAATACCATTTTATGTATTTGAAGTAATGATGGGTCTAGATCAGATAATGAAGGTGTAAAATGGATAAATGTTGGCATATCTAATACCCATAATAAATTCTAAGACATTGGAAAGACTTCATGATATCAACAAATAACAATTCATAACACTAATGACAACCACCTCATGCAAAAAGAAAAAAAATATATATATATATTTAGAGTGCTAGTCATTGAAGCAAAGTGTCCCAAAATGCAGAAACCATCATAGGACTGTATAAAACTGATCCTTCCAAGATATAAAATAATCAGAGCAATTCTCCTACTTGTCCCCATCTTCTTGGCACTGTATCTCACAAAGCACCTTTTGCTGTTTCGGTTTCATCTTCACACGTGCAATGGGGGTGACTACTGCTGCTAAGAACAGTGACTTTAATACCCATGGCTTTAGCATTAGCAAGTACTGTACAGGTTCTTCTACCTGACAAAGAAGAAAATCTGTTATAGCTAAATATTTTATGCTGCCTGTAAGTCACCATGTTTATAATGAGGGGAAAAAAAGGAAAAACATACTTCGTACCAGAGTCACAAGAAAGGGTCTGAAGCACCATCTGTGAGGATGACATTGCTGCTGGTTTGCCCAGGCTCACTTTCTACCTTCTCTCACCCAACATACGTGTCCCATGATGGAAGCAGCCGAGGTGACTGTGGTATATGGCAGAAAACTGCAGCATGGGCCCCTAGGGGCGGCAGCCTCGCAGGCAGGGCTCCGGTAGCTACCCCATAGCTGCAGCCACCTCTACCGCTGTACAGCTTGGATCACACTTCAAGTCTGCTGCTTTCAAAGTGAGAGGGATAGGTATCTTGTTCTTAATCAACTGATTCTCACTTCTGAATTCACTATCAGGACAAAATCAAACCCAGCAACAAACCTGCTGAGACCAAACAGCCCCCAGCTTAGCAATATATGGTAATAAGCCATAGGAGCTCCTCAGGGTCCTCTGGATATCACTGGGGATAAAGAGCAAAGGCGTGACACCAGATATCTGTCAGTGTTAGACTGATAACGTCTCACAGAAAGTAGGGCTGTGACTTTTCCTTCAGGATTTCCTCATCATCTTGCAGCTAGGAAGCCAAGTCATGATAACCGTGTTTGTACAAGAGATTCCTTTAGCCATAAGATCATCCTCCGGTAACAGCTGCCCCTGCAAGAGGCACTTGTACCACATCCCAGCTTAATGCCATGAAACCAGACCCAGCCACAAGCTGGGTTTCATCAGCCCCCTCCTCTTCAAAGAGCAGACAAAATAGACCCTGCTGTCACACTGAGCTTAGCTTTGCGGCAGATGCGGTATGTTTGCAAGTGATAGCCATTCCTGTCACTGGTTGTCATGTATTTAAATTAATTTCTCGGACAAAAATCTGCTTCATTGGAAATGAAAATGAGTGGCAGCCACAACAACACAAGCAGAAGCGTGTGGCCAGCAGGACAGCCACAACATTTGTGATAAAACAGCCTTTCCCACTGTTCCCTTCCCCCCATGTAATAATTTAGTTATAGTGCCATCTTTCCAAGGCAACTAAATGCACATATTTTTCTCTTTGCAGTTGACTGCTGCAGAGTGGCTATGCTTGAGAAAATTAGTTTTTATCATTTTAATCATCTAATCTTCATAAACCTTTTAACACAAAAACAAAAACTACTTAATGCACAGCAAGATAATTAATATTGAAAATAGACTCGGCAGGGGAACT
Source organism: Anseranas semipalmata (assembly GCA_013399115.1). Lineage (NCBI taxonomy): Eukaryota > Metazoa > Chordata > Aves > Anseriformes > Anseranatidae > Anseranas > Anseranas semipalmata. The sequence continues at coordinate 289,063 of VXAA01001329.1, forward strand.
GTAGTACCTGCTGCCTTGCATTAGGCTCTCAGAATAATGAATTAGCTAGGAGCTTTAAGTAAGTTTGTAAGAACAATATAAACAGTACCAACACAGACACTGCTTCCATTTGCTTTCCATATATCACATCAAGTACTTACTTAATGTGATGATAGCTCAGCATTAAGAGTAACTTCACCAATGTCCCTACTGAAAACTTAGCGACTCTTTCAAAAAAAAAAATAAATAATAATAATAAAAAAAAATCTTTCATTTTCAAAAATATCACCTTATATCTAACAAAAAGTAATGATTTACCTGGCCTGGAAGAGAAGAATTTGTCTTTTTCCCCCCTTACCCCACCCAGTCTTCATCTGAGTGAGGGGAAGGATTTGCAGCTGGACCTTGTTAGGAGCAGCCTTGGAAAGGGTCAGACTCAGGTGGCTGTGCTCCCCACCCCAGCAGAAAAGCTTTTCAGCGGGACCAGGAGCCTAAGCTGAGGCTCTCAGCTGCCCTAAGGGACGGTGGACCTAGATATTCATTTTCCCACAAAACAGCAAATTCTTTTTTTTTCTTTAAAAAAAAAAAAGTGTGGGGAGAGAGAGCAACTAATCTTTTCTGCTGAATGCGTCTCCCCTAAGCAAAGTCAGATAACTCATTCATGCTGAGAACTAGGTGCTGCCAGCACAGTGTGAAAGGACCCTGAAATGCCAAAAATAATGTATGCACTTACTGAGCACTTAACATCTTCAAAGCACTATACAAATATTAGCTAATTATTTAAGGAACTAATTACTGAGGGAAAGACATTTATTGCTTTTCCTGAGCGTGCACATTGGGTGCATGCCAGGTATCCTTTGAAGGACCCTGTTGAACTTGCTGGGGCTGGAGCTTGCTTTGGGGGGTTGAGGTGGGGACCTGCCTTCTGCTTGCCTGCTTCATAGGAAGACACTCAGCTTAGGAGGACCCAGTGGCAGCGGTCCCTGTCCTGACGAGTCCCTGCACCCATAATTCACAAGGGGCCATTTCCAGATTGGCCCCTTCCAATCTCTCCAGCAGTCGAGTATGCACAGATCTGCATGACTAATCAGTGTGCATGAAAAAATGGTTATATCCTACAGTTACAGTGACTTCACAAGGGACTGCTCAAAGATGTGAGGTTAAAAAACCTATACTGAAAATAGAAAATGGTGGGGAGGAAATCAAACAAGAATACAGATTCATTTAAAGCTCAGCAGGGAATGGATAGGGATAGCAAAAAACTTCAGAGTGAATTAGTGCTGCCAAAGGACTTAAAGGGAATACAAAAGATACTTATTATATGAGTAGCAGGGGAAGGCAAGCAGAAGTTGTAGAGAGAACGTATGCCCATTAATTAGTAAATTAGGGTGGGTATGAAACTAATGATGACTAGAATCTATCTTTAATGAGACAGATGAAAGAAATGTGAACAATTCAGAAATAAGGAAAAGCCAATAAAATATCTCTTCCTAGTCAACATGTGAGAAAATACTTGAGGTAAAATGAGCACATATGTAAGCCCATGTAAGCCCAGCTGATATGGATGAGCCCAGAATATTGGGGAAAGTGGTGAAAATGCCATAATCCGTGTAATTCTGTCTCCTAAATTGTGGACATAAGACTAAGAAGTGACTAAAGAAAAGTATATACACACACGTAGAAGGAGAAATAAATGATCCCAAAACACCATTTGCTGAAAAATCTACCTTTCTAAAATAAAGAAATCAGCATTGTTTTGGAATGCGGCAAAGGTGAGGAATATGAAGGCAGCCAGTGCAACCTGGCCCATCGAAAGGTCCCCACAACGGTCCCTGGGTGGCTGCAGTCCCTCCTGACAAAGGCCACCGCTGCCAGGCAGCTCATTGCTCCTAAATCTGTCATGAGACTGCAGGGAGGAGGTCCCCATTCTGGCCAGGCGCTGTGCCACCGCAGAGAGAGCCCTGGCAGGGAACAGGGTGCTTTGCAGATGGTGCTGAGCAAGGCATGCTGCTGCAGGGCTTTCCGAGGTATTTTGGGTGACCTTGCTGCAGGACAAGGGTAGTTGCTTTCAGCAGGTGGGTGGACCACAACCCCTGGCTACAGCCCTCCAGGGAAATTGTGCCCCAGGTCTTTGTGTGGGATCCCAGCCTTCTTTGGACAGAAATCACGGTCCTGCCTGGGCTTGCACTGATATAATAAAGAGAGAACTCCCAATTAGCTGAGCCCACAGTGTAGGTCTAACATAACAGTGAGCCAGAACATCCATTTTTAGAGGTGCCGATACACCCAGCTACCTTAGAGGCAATCCTGTTCGTGGGTTCAGCACACCTGAGAGCTGGCCCCAGCAGCACGAAGCCTCAGACAGCATCGATCTAGCAAGAATAAATCTCAGCAGACAAACTTGATTGCTTTTTTGATAGAAACAGAAAATTAACGGATGAAGGGAATGCTGGAGCTGTAATATATTTGCATCTGAGTAGAGCATTTGATACTGTGCCTCATGAAATCTTTCTAGAAAAATTAATTTAAATCAGCCTGGAGATGAACATTGTCTTCTTGATTGAAAACAGTCTGGAAGGCTATAAAAAGAGGTTAACAGAGAGTGGCAAAGCATAGAGTTGAAGATGAGGAGTCCATAGAAGAACCACAAAGCTCAGTTTTAGAAGAAGTTTTATTTAACGTCTTCACTGTTCATGTAGAAATGGAGGAGGAAGCAACATGTTAATAAGATATGCAGATAAGGTGACTTTAGGAGGTATTAAAATCCTCCGCAAAAGATGCAAACGAATCCAGAGATAGAAGCAGCTGGATAAGGACACTATAAAATGAATTCAGGGTTGGTTACAGCCCAGAAGAATTTGACCAGTTTTCCTGCTCACCAGAACAGAACAGATCAATCAGTTTTGTTTGGTAGGAAAAGAGGTTTCGGTTCACAATTCTGCGTGCCTGCTTCTGCAGATGTGAATCTTGCTAGTCTGAAAACATGAAAATCCACCTGTACCCCAGCCTCCTTCGTAAATGTCAAGTTTTGAGTTATACATCCAATTGTACCATTTGGGTATTTTCTGAGTTAGTGACGTAAGGAAGGGTTTTGACTTCCACATGGACGATGGAAGAGGGATAAATGATGCTTAGACTTCAAATTGCAGTCTCCAGGACAGATACACAGATCCAAAATCACTCATAAATATCAAATTTAGCATTTTAGAATCTGCTAAATAGCTGAAACAGAACAGTAGGTGAAATTCCATCTTCTCCCTCAAAACTTGTGGGGACAAATCAGACCCAGGTTAGAAATGGGTCAGGGCAGCAGGGAGGGCAGTGCATTTGGGGCAGCCTGGAGTCAGACCACCTTTACGCTGCTCCTCTACTTCTGCACCTGGAACACTGTGTTCAGTTCTGGGGAGCTCATTAGCAAGGAGATATTGAAAAATTGTAGTGAGTTCAGAGAAAAGCAACAAAAATTATCAAGGGGATGGAGAGATTCATTTATAAGGAAAGATTAAAGGAGCTAAATCAGTACTGGAAGAACTGAATTTGTAATATACTGTCACTCAGAGAAAAATGGCTACGGAGAGACATTTCAGGCTAGTGCTGAACGGTGTAAACACCAAAGGCAGGGAAGAATTCAGTAGCATGGAAAGGTATAAAAGAAAGCATGAGGAGTCAGAAGCAACAAAGGGGAAATATAGACTGAATAGCCATAAAAATTGCCTGACAAGGGAAGCCTCATAGTTTGCAACACTTAGAGTGAAGAACAAGCAGATGTGCAATGGGGGATGATCGCACAGTGCCCCAGGAGAGCCAGAAGCCGTGTGTCTTGCTGCTTTCTGTGGAAAAGGCACAGGTCCCTAACTGGGGCTTACATGACAGCACAGTGAATATGTGAGAGACTATTGTTCACTGTGAGCTATGGTGACACTATCATTTCCTTCACATAATTTCAAATTTCCTCTAGTAAGCATTAGTTCAGAATAAGAGTCTGGATTCTGGTCTCTGGATTTTTTTTTTCCTTGATTGTCTGAGAGCTGTTAATGCTTCGTGGTACTGTGGGACCAGAAACATGCACGCAGGTTTCCTCCTCCAGTTTAATTAAGTTAAAATTTCCAGTTTAATCTCTCACACTTGCAGTCACTTGTTACCACTCTACAGAAATGCATCTTTATGTTCTTAAGTGTAGCTGCTCTGTGCCAACAGCAACAAGCTCAGGGCAGATATCCTTAATGCCTTGTCCAAGTTGATACAAGTTATTCTTCAGGATTTCAACCTTGTAAGGATTGTGCAGCTAATGCAACACAGCATCTTGTTTTTCTCATTTATTTTAGTTTACTTCATACGCTGTATTACTTTCACATCTCAAATATTGATCAATAGTCAAGTCAAAGCCTTGTACTAATCAGAGCAGCAGAGTTTACATTGTTATACACATGTACCCATTATAACAGGTTTTTGTAAAGTAGTTTGTGAGCTATCTGTTTCCACAATTAGACAAGGTCTGCATGTTTTAGCTGAGATCAGCTCTCATGAGTTCAGTACCACCTAGGCTCTGTTTTTCTGGTGATTTTCTATGCATTAGAAAGTGTAGTCTGGTCCTCCCCCTCTCCTCATGATGGTTAATTAAAGCAATTCGTGCGAAGTAAATCAACTTCTGTGGGTGATTAAACAAAGGGAAGGATCAGGTAGGTGCATAACATCTACCTTGAATTTTAACCCTGCACTATCTGAAGAAAACATGGAAAGAAATTAAATTAAACGTCTTTGGGCGCATAGTTTGCCCCAACCTGAAAAGCAGCAGCCCAGGAGAAGACAGGCACTCTTGTAGCACCGAGAGCTAAATTCTTCCTTCACTTACACCGTGTGAAACTCCTTCAAACGAGCAGAGCTTGCAGAGAGCATACCTGGAGGGACAGCACGGACCCTGCCCTCCGAGCGGTGGGACCGATGGGGCAACTTCTGCCTGCCCAGTTCCTGGCAGCTGTCAGGTGTGAATCTCTAATCTCTGCACAAAGCCGGAGATGTAGTCGAGTGACTCGGTATTAGTCATTCGTATTCTGCCTCCGGACACTTTCATTCCTCTTGCTTTGAGTAATATTTTTTCAACCTTGTCTTCTCATTAAAATTTCCTCGTCATTATAAAGCATTTCAATATAATTTCCTCCTGAACGGAGCTCAGGGTACAGCCCAACTAATAAGAATTGCATGATCTGCATTATTATGCACACATAACCCATTATAATTGAATCTTATTCGACTTTAATTGCATGTGTTTACAAACACTGTATTCACTGCAACAGATTATGTATTTTAGTTGATTGTGCCATTAATGATTGAAAAGCCAGTGTCATTTTGCATTAAACCCATTTTTTGCTTGCATAACAAGTGACAACATAAAACTTCTGGAGAGCCACAAGATGCATTTCTAAGTTTCTCCTGTTTATTTTTAACTGCTGAATAGAGCTCTGCCTTAAACTGAAACCGTGCCTCTTTAGAAATGAGGCAGTTTGTATCATTCAAACCATCTTCAGACTTCCACAGTGTGGCAGCATTTTGGTCAAATACTCTTTTTTGGTTGAATTTGGAGGCCAGATTGACTTCAGCGACAGAGACCTTGCTGTTCCCAGCACTCTACATCCGCCAGGCAAGCCTAGCACCTTTGCACTCTCAGCGCAGAGCTTTGCACCCAGAGCTCCCCCTTCCGTGAGTGTGCTTAAATGCCCCCTCTGGCTGCCTGGCAGTTTGGTTTCTGGTCAATGCGCTAAGGTCAGCAGATGCAAAATTATTTAGGAAATGTTGCTCCTGAGACTTCAGATACTGAAGAGAATTGGAAAATTTGGCAGCACGCTGTGCTGTTTTGGTGCAAGGTCAGTTAGATAAGGTCAGTCAGGAAGTTAAATCTTAGCCACTGCCTAGTTTGTCATCAGGTTTTATAACAGGAACAAGGGAGCCTGATAGACCAGAGTCTCCAGAAGAAAAAATATTAAAAACAAACCAGTATTTTCACCAAGATTTATAGAAAATGTACTTCTTTTATGTGCCTTTTCTCAGATACATTTACCCTGTGTAGCATTAACTGAGATATATGTGCTACATCTGGGCTCTGTTCAGCTTTTGCCTCACATATGTTTATCCTGCAGCTCTTTAAGCATCTATGCAGGGCATAACCTCCCCCTAAAAGCTGTCCTTCAGACACGAGTAACACCTTGCTGCAGATGCTGACAGTACCTCCAATTGCAAGCATCTTTCAAAGAATCCTCAAAACTAGCAATGCTTTTTGCCACTGCATCACAAATCCAGTGGGTTTCCCTTGAGCCTCCCCTGTTACGGCACGTCTGTAACTGGGAGCTGGCCTCAAACATGTACATTGGCTTGTTAAATTTAACCATCATTGAAAAAAAATACCATTACACTAGTGAGTGAGAAAGAAAGGGTTTGTCCTAAGTGAAAGAGGTTTTGGCAGAAATCAAAATGCAGGTGATGTGCTCAGCATCTTCTGGATGCGACTGTTTATGGCTTTGACAATAAATAATACATCACAGCATTGACAAATGGAGCTTCACAAAAGCCCTGCGAAGTAAATCAGCAGTTGTTATCCAGGGTGGAGAGGGAGATGGGGCATAAAAAGGTTAAGCAACTTGACCAAGAGGATACAGCAAGCCTGTGACAAAGTGCAGCTCCTGTGATGCCCAGATCTATGCTGGTAACCACAAGCCTATTTCCTCCTGATTTTCTTTTGGCTGTTACCAACTGCTAGGAACGGCCACCAGTAATGCATTTGGATACTAAGTTGTCAGGAGGATGCGAAGGCAGAAGATAAATTAATGATTTTTACATTCTGTTTATGGATTTACAGAGAATCTCAGGATTTAATTTGGACAGTCTCAGTTCTGCCATACCTTTTTGGTTTCATCTATTGGATTTTTGATAACTATAAAGCCCTCCAGTGGCAGTGGGGATTTAAATTGTTTTGGGGTGGAATTAAGCAATATAGCGTGATTCTGTGTTTATAGCAGGAAGGCTTTTGTTTTGTGATTATAGGGATTTGGGCAGTAACTGCGCTGTTGTTATTAATTGTTGTGCCTTATGAGTCATGGTAAACTTATTGCATTGTTTAAACTATTTTCTAGGCATCATAAAATGTTTAGAGGTTTCATATATCTTGAAGTGTGAGATTTTGTCCACTATTACACAGTTGTGTAAGTAGGGATGGCTGTAAGATTATATATCAGCAGGTATGCCAATAATGTGGAGGTGATCTTGCAGGCTTTTGTTTGCTGTGATTTATGTCCGTTTGCTGTGACTTAAAAATGCTTTCAGCTGAACCACTTTAATTCCCACAGTCTGAATCCAGTGAAAGCAGGATCTCAGCGCTCTAGCTGCCTTGTCCCTTCCTCCTTACTTCCTTCCTTGCACGCTGTCCTGCCTGCTCGGTTGTCATGCCCAGACCTGTAGTCCTACCACAGGCTCAGCACAAGCAGGCCACCACTGTAGCAGGCAGTTCAGGTGAGGTTTGCACTTGAGTCGAGAATTTTTTTTTGCTTCTAGGGTTGAGGACGCCCCATACCCCTCTTTTGCAAAGTTATTCCAAGCCTGTAGTCAGGACCTAGTGCTGATCAAATGCTTTGCTATCCTGTGATGAGAAGTGTGGCAGAAGTGAAGAGCATTACTATTGTTGCTGTCCTTTGAAATGTGGTCCCTAGGGGAGCTGACATTTGAAGGGTTCTCTGTATGTGGTGAGGTCTGCTGTCAGCCTGGGAAGCCAGGACTCATGCATGGTGGCTCGCAGATACTTTGTGCCATTGAGGAGGTAAAGCTTTTGTTTGGGGAGAACAGCTCTGCAGAGCTCTGGAAGGAGCCATCCCTGTAGCTCCAGGAGAAGAGTTGGTACAAGGTCAGAGCTTTTAGAAAGGGCAAAGAGAAAACAAACCATGCATGCACTTGTGTGTATTTGCATGCGTGTACATATGCAAGCAAGTTTGTGGTTATAATTAACTCTTAGGTTTCTGGGTGCATTTGGACTCAGTTGCAGAATCTCATTCTCATCTTTGTGTGAATGTGACTGCATTAACCTCAAAAGAGGAAGGAGGAGGGATTTAAAGCACTGCAATAAGGCTGTATTGAGGATGAATCCCTTGCAAAATTCTTGTGCTAAATCAAACTCATTGTTAGTTAAATAAACCTATAAACTCTTGCGTCACACAAATGATTATCTTCACACTTTCATTACTGATAAACAGCCAAATGTATCATCATTGTTTTTAAGCTGGTGAAGATATTTCCTCTCAGACTGAGTTGTTGTCTGCCAAGCTTCAGGACTGAAGCAGATTTTTATGCTTGAAGCTTTATACACACAAACCTCTGTGAGAAAAAAAAAAAAAAAAAAGGGTTTATAGCTGACAAGTTGGCACAATCTTAACTAGTGTTGAGCAGCTGGAGAATCTGGAAAGCACATCAGACTTGGAGTCAGTGGGGAAAAGAGGAAATTCTGCAAACAGTTACCCGAGTCTTGCTATAAAAGGAACAAATTAAAGGGAGGGCTGAGCAGACAGTGCACTTCAAAGATGGGACAGCTTGCAGAAGGAAAAGCATGTTGATAAGACCATTGGAAACCAGGTTGCAAAGTGATTAATGAACTGGAATTGCCTTTTGGTTCTTGGGACCAGAAATCAATTGCAGCCCAACAGGAACACCAGAGATATGAGAGCAGAACTCAAGCCACCACTGAAAATCTGTACCCATAGCCAATGCTTTCTAACCACCTTCCCAAGCACCCTCCCTTCTTCCAGCAAACACTGATAATTTGAACTTTCCAGCCAGGCTGCTTTACTGGGTTTTTAGTGAGGAAGGCAGGTAGAGGAGGAAAAAAAGGAAGACAAATGGGAGAACAGAATCAGTGGCATGCAGAGCTTCAGGAAAATGTTTAGAAGTGCATCAGGTGGGATCCTGGATATGAGGACAGCTCAGCTCCCAGCCCCAGGAATTCCCTCAAGTCCTGGGAATGCCTGCAATGCAAACCTCCTGACCACGGTGGGAGGTGACATCTCAGCACAAATGTTTCCTGTCCCTGCTAAGCTGGGTGCTGCTAAGCTACAGAGTGGCTTGGTGCTTTAAGCTAATACTCAGAAACAAATGGAGGGGCTTTCAAGCACCAGAAATACCCAACGATTAGCTCAACAGTGGCTAAAATAAAAGAAGCATCATGCATGGAAGAATATTTGGCATAGTTCCAGGTCTTAGCAAATACAAAACCCCATCAGTCTAAAGAAGCATTAGGAGTTTATGATGTGGAAATAACTGGCTGGTGTGTGACGCATTTCTAGCTTATGGTGAGCCATCTATTAGAAGAAAATGTTTTAGGCATTCTGGGGCTGGACTCAACCTCACTGCTGCAGGCCAAATGCCATGAACATGAGGCGAGTGTTTCACAAACAGAATAGCCTACCATGTGCAAAGAGGGAAGAGATCAGGAAACATTAGACATAATTACTTCTCAGCTATTTAATACTCAGATGAGGTGATGGGGGAAAGTCTTCTGTAATAGCTGAGTTCGGGCAGCTTATATGTGCTGTGGTGTCATCTTTGCTGGCTTCCTCTCATTCTGAGGCATCTACCAGATGGACAGAAACCTTTTACAATTTGACCATTTGACTTGAAGCAAGCTCTCTGAGTAAAAGGGAATCTGCCGAAAAGGCAAAAGTGAGTGAACTGTTTTCAGTGCATCTATTTTAACACCAACAAAAAAGGCAGCTCAGTCATGTCCAGCAGTCAAGGTCAGCATGACCTTGGGTTTGAGCAGCAACACTCTACCCACTCCAGTGGAGCTGGGTAATTCTGGAGAGTCGGGGATCTCAAAGCACTCCACAGACACCACCTGGTTTTACAAATACCTTCAGCAATAGAAAAATATTTACTTTACAAATGAGCAAACTGAAACACAAGGAATAAAGTCTTGTCCAAGAAGTCAACAGAACATTCAGCAACCATAGAGACTGCAACTGCCAATGCCTCTTTTAGCTGCATTCTCCTTGGGACCAAGCCAAGGAAAAGTATCAGCATCTACGTTCACACATATTCCTCAGTGACAAAAGATGGCAATGAATCCTCCATTACCAGAGTAATCCCAAATGGTATTCACAAGATCCTTAATCATTTCCTTAATGAGGAATTTCTGAAGAGTGTTTCCTTTCTCCAGAGCAGTTCTTCATTGGAAGAAAGCCTGGGGTAGGTTCAGGAGGGCAAGTCTCTTCCTTCCCTAACCCTGGGGGTGCAGGAGCTACCCCAAGATGTCTGCACTCAGGATGGTGACAGCACACCCAACATTGCACCTCTGACTCCAAGAACTCCTGACATTCGTGTAGAAAGTGCAAGAAAATATGAGCCAAAAGTCAGTCAAACTGAAAAATGGGCCTGGGGCTTTTTTTTTTTTTTTTTTTCCTTTAAATACTCACTTTCTGTCCTTCAGGTACTTTTAATTCTTCTATCTGCTATTTTTGTCAAAAGACAAGATTTGTGCTCTTTATTTGACAGCCTTTTCAATTCCTCTGAAAAAAAGAAGCTGTAGAAATATCAGTGCCAGTTACAAGGGAAGACAGGAGTGATTCAGTGAAGATCTCTCTGCTAGAGAAGCTCTAGTAGGTGTCACCCAGCCAAAAGAAAGGGACGTTTGGCCCAGGCTCTTCACCTCTTGGAAACTGTCTCTCCAGCACTGACTACAAATCTAGGCTTATTTTCCCATTTATAACCTGTGACACAAAGAAGCTTCCCAAAAGCAATTACTTGTTCTTCTCTCCTGAAGTGCCAGGTACTTCTCAAATGCTGATAGTACCTGGACACTAACTTACACCCTTTTATTTTCATTCCAGACAATAACAACTGGATACTGTGCAGTACACTCTGCACGGCCTGAACTTGTTAAAAGAAAGCGTACAGACACTTCCAGGAACATTGAGTCTCCTTTGCTTCCTAACTTAATTATGATAGTAATTCTATGGACTTCGCAAGTACCTTTATGCCCAGAAGACAGGATCTGTTGTAGGATGAGTGGAGGACATCTTTGCTAAGATAAGAACAACTCTTTGAGTGGCATCCTTGGTGCTTCAGTCACTCTTAAGAAAATATGTCAAGAGGTACTTTCATGGGTAACATGACATCTCAGCCATGCTGTTCCTCAACTAGCCTTTCTTACATCAGCTAAGGAGACATCTACTTTATGCCAGTGGAAAGAGAACGTTTGACTGTGCTCCATAAGGCTGGTTTATTCTCCTGTAATACTGCTACCCGCTGGGATGCATCATTGTGGCATAGAGCTATGGCATTTTCCAGCAGACATGAGCAAACCCAGCCAAAGTGCCAAGCCAGCCCCAAAACGCGCAGGGCATCAGCACTGCCCTGACCTACCACTCGCATCCCTGCATCTTGATGGTGCAATCAGCGGGAGGCCAGAACCGCCCTAGCCACAGCTGTGTGGGTTTCAGTGCAATTAGACTGGGGGTAAAACGAGCTACAACCTCTCTGCAGGAGCCTGTGACTGCATATCCTGAGAGTGCTGGCCTGTGAGCAGCGCTGCAGCAGAGCGACAGCCCCGTCTGCAGCAGCGCACGCTTCGCTTGCGGCTGCCCCAGCCCCCTGAAGGGACACTGCCTGGCTCAGCGCTGCTTCCCAGACAAAGGCGGTAGGAGCAGTGGCAGCTGGAGGTCCCTTTAGCAAGAGAGACCGAGAAGGGGGAAGGACTGCTGCTGCTTCACCTTCTGCTGCTACTGTTTTCCTGGGAGTCGAGGCGCAGACCAGCTCTGTTTTCAGGGTTTAGATAAAAGTTCCAGGCACAGCTCATGAATCTTTCAGCTGCAAGAAAGCCTGACTCCTTTTTTTTTTTTTTT